>JBBPNA010000543.1:0-17351 GCA_038090555.1 Boletus subcaerulescens | reverse complement strand
CAACTTTAGCGTCCTTTGTGTCATTGGTGGAACTATGAACTCATCGAAGGTAGGTAAATTTTTGCCTTCGATCTGTGTTCCGAGTCTAACTAATTTTCAGGAATTACCAGCCCACTTGGAGTCGACCGCGATATCATGACACCCGAGCAATTGTCACCGCTGTGACATCGACAGCTGAGTCCTCCACAGGCCCCAAGCTAGTAGCAAACCATGCACGATCCATGTGTACGGCTACACAACGCAGTAAGGGCAGGCTTGTCGGTGAGTCAGTACCATCTCACTTCAGGCTCGACTCAAACTCCACCACCACCGTGACCTGCCTTGCATCCTACTAGTTTGAGCTTGATGCCAAACTGCCCACAGTGTCTCAAGCACTTCTCGACAGATCGGGGTGTCACCGCTCATCTTGCACAAAAAACTTCCAAGTGCAATTCATGGGAGCGAGGTCCTGTCGCACTTTCCGTCTGGGATGCTACGGAGGAAAACGGCTCCTCCAAGTATGGTTCCCCCAAGTCATCCTCACCATTGTCGCATTCTTTAGATTTCCCCCCTGTTCCCGATGATGAAGACTTCAATATGGATTTTTTCCCCAATTCCCAGGATGCAATGAACCTTTCTGATGAAGACGAGCCGGACAACGAACAAGCAAATTCTCAGCCCTCTACAACCGCGTCCACAGCTCTCCTTGCTTCGCTAGGTCTTGGCCATCAAGTTCAGTTCTTTCATAGCACAGGCAAAGTCTATGATGTCGGCCAGACATTTCTCGATCACTTTGGGATGGATACCTATTCATTCTTTCGCAGAAGTAATCTGTATTACCCATTCGCATCTCACGATGATTGGCAGGTGGCCAACTATCTTCTTCAGTCCGGCCTAAGCATGGCGAAAATCGACAAGTATCTCAAATTGAACTTGGTACACTTTTTTTTCGGTGATCGTACTTTCGCCATTCATTCAAGAATCATTGCCTCCAGTAGATACGGACTCTTCCCCTTTCATTTCAGACTGTGAAGGGGTTGCGAGGTTGCGCTGAGCTCCTTCCGCCTGGACTGCGTTGGAATTACCGAATCGTACCTACGTTGCATCCCACCAAGAATCCCATTATTCTGTACTACCGTGATGCTCTTGACTGCATCGAGTCACTATTTAATCATCTGTACTATGCACCACACATGGACTATACTCCATTCCGTCTTTTCACCACAGCAGAGAGGATAGTCCGAGAGTATACCGAATGGATGAGTGCTGAAGTCACGTGGTGGATGCAAGTAAGTCATATTCAATCACTTCTGTGTACTCCCTTTGATCGATACAGTCCAAGCTTCCAGAAGGCGCAATGCTCTGCAGGGTAATCCTATCCTCAGATAAGACACACATCACCAACATGTGCAGTGGAAAGGCCGCCCATCCCCTGCTAATCAGTCTGGCCAATATTAGGATGGCTGTGCAGAACAAGGCCTCTTCACATGCGTTCCTATTGCTCACGCTTATGCCAATTTCCCAGTTCCTTCACCCAAATAAAAGAATGTGTTCCGTCCTCGATGCACGCCTCTTTCATCAATGCCTCGACATCATTGTTGAACCTCTCAAAACTGCTGCTTGTATTGGGCGTATGATGTCTGATCCTGTTGGGAATCTTCGGCATTGCTTCACCCCTCTTGCTGCATATATTGTCAATACACCAGAAGCTTGCATGCTGGTGTGTGTGCGTGGCAAGACCTCACCAGTAACAATGGCGTCCTACAAGGAATTCGGTGATGCGTTTTGTCACGAACAGCGTACCCGTGCAACTATGCTTGCACAACTTGCTTGCATTACATGCAACCCAGACGATGTGGAGAGGTACTTCACTCAATGTGAATGCTTCAGGCTCAGTGGAGTCGCCGAACCATTTTTCTGTGACTGGCCATTATCCGATCCTGCCAACTTCTTTTTCCCAGAGGCATTGCACCATTGGTATGGGGAGTTCTGGGATCACGATGTCCAGTGGTGCAAAAATGCTCTTGGGTCCCAAGAACTTGACTTCCGCTATTCCATTTTACAGCCAATTGTTGGCTTGCGCCATTTCAAGGACAGTATTACCATGCTGAAGCAGGTTACTGGTCATACAAAACGCGACGTCCAGCGATACATTGTGCCTGTCATTGCAGGTGCTATGCCAACAGGCGCTGTGATAGCCATCCGTGCCTTGATGGACTTTCGATACCTTGCCCAGGCCCATGTCCTTACTTCTTCGACACGTGACAAGATCAAGGATGCTCTCGCTAAGTTCCACGAACACAAATCTACCATCACCAACGAAGGACTATGAAGGGGAGCGAAAAGCGGAGCTGCTTTGGACCACTGGCAAATTCCCAAACTCAAGTTAATGCAGAGCGTCGCACCCAGCGTAAGCCAGATTGGTGTACCGGTACAATGGTCAGCGGATACGACTGAACATGCGCACGTTGAGGTGATCAAAGACCTAGCAGCCTCGATGAACCATCACAATTTCGACTCACAGATTTGCTGCTACCTGGATCGCATCGAGAGATGCCGGGCCTTCGAGACAGCAACTCGGCTCAGTTCCACCCTTCATAATGGCCCAGATAATGGCCAAGACATTCCGGATTCAGAAGTCAATTTAGCAGCGGGTGATGTAGACGATCCAAGTGCAGAGGATGAGGATTCTGAGGAGCATCCCACAGCATTGCTCAATGATATCTGGGCTCCAAAGTGTCCTGTTCCCAACTTCTTCTCCATTGCTCAGACACTTTTGACCACTGTCCTGGGATCTATTCCACACCCAATCCGCACATTTACATCTGGACCGACTGCTTTCCGTCTCAACTACGACCCTTCAATCAAGCGCATTGCAATTGATCAAGCCGCTGAAATGTTCAACATTCCAGACCTTTGCCCAGCCATTGCCAATTACCTGGGTCGTGAAGGACCCTATGCCCAGAATTTTCATTCATTTGGAGGGCAGCGACATGCACATGCAGATGTTCACCTACCATTCAGCGAGATTCAAGTCTGGTACAAAGTTCATCTCCAGCAGAAGTTGCACCATGATCGCACTTCTGTTGGCCCGGTATTTACAATCAATGCTCACCCCGCCAACCATGCATGGGAATACGGCTGCCGCGATGCAGCAATATTACACATAGATGGACGCCATGAATGGCCTTCTAGTTGTCTTACAGGTGTGATATATAGTATCTCTAATGAACATAACTTTGAATCTCATCTAATAGGTCACACCATTGTTGAGATTTGCCTCATTATGTGTCCTCTTTCTCCTAGAGGATGCAAGATAACGTGGGACGAACATTTTCTCATTTATGCTCGACAATTTGATGTGGCCCCTCAACAGCGGTCACAGGTTGATCCAGCAACGGGGCTACACGTATTGAAGCAGGCAACACGTGCCTTGGGCACATTGTTGGGTGACGTTTTTCCTCTCGATCAAATCAGATCTTATGCCCATCTTGTTCCTCGCTTCGGCAGAGCTGCTGATCCATGTCTTACGAGTAGCAATAGTTCACATTTTTCTCAGTCTTTTTGGTTGAACAGTTACTTCGACAAAGAGTTCTACTATGCTATTTCTTTGTCACAGTAGTAATACTGAATAACATTGTCAGAAGTTGTGAGTTATCTGCATCTACTACTAGAAGTCCAAGCGACTTGAAGTGGCCCTGCCGTCTCAGAATGAGGCGGCAGTCCAAAGCTTATCAAGGGTTCATCAAGAAAGAACCCGTCACGAAGAGCCCTTTAGTCAGTACTGAAGAAGAGCATCCACTGCCACCCATGATTGATCTGATCCCTTGGGCCAAAGCAGCATTAGTAGCCCTGCCACTCAGGCTCGCGCCACCATCACCTCTCCCAATCAATCACTCCATGAGCCTCAAGCCGTGGACCAACCCATACGGACACAGCCATCATGCAGAGCGCTCAGCACGCGCGACGTCGAGCCAATGTATCATCTCCTGCAATGTCTGCCCCAGGCTTCCCCTTGCACCATTCTAGCTGACTCGTGCATGACTCTCCTTCAACACCCCGAACAGTGGATTCCTCAATGGATATATCTTCTAGCTTAGACATTCCTCTTGGGAGGTCTACGCATGTCGAGTGCGCACGCCAAGAGCACCAAATGGATGAAGTTGAAGCAGATGTCAATACGATGCCATCATCACCGAGCCCAGCAAAGAAACCTGCGCGCAGCGAGCACTCCAATCGAGATTCTCTCATTCCATGCTTCGAATTATAATTGCCGAGAGATGAAAGCTCCCCCAAGATTAGTCATGGCAGTGGGTTTAGACGTCCTTTTCCATTTCCGATGCTGATGATTATGATGTAGCCTTTTCTACTGCAGACCCTTTCTCTATATCAAACATGAAGGAAGAGGTTGGCGAGCTGTCCTTTACTTCATTCGACGACCCTCTAGACCCTACAAATTTGTCAATCAGTCAGTCGGAGGTGTCCTTGTCGAATCTTGACTTGGAGGCAGAGCTTCAAATGGTCCTCAATCCACCACCATCCGACAACACGGACACTGTCCCCAGACTGTTGGACCTTATCTCATGCAATGCGTCGTTCACAATGAGTACTCCTCCCCTTCCTAACCCTCACTCTTTTTCCACCTCCGGTTCATTCCACAGTCTGTCTCCTTCAGAGGTGATGCCTCGACTATCTGATTCCCTGCTCAACATCTCATCCAGACCCACTGGCTCTCCCGCCCTCAGATCTGTATCCCCATCCATGTGGACAGGGTCTCCCCTGTGCGAGGTTGCAAGCACGCAAGAATTGTATAGTGAGTGTATGCCAAGGACGAGAATTAGCAGAGAGAATGCTCATATGAGGTTGATGCGGAAAATGAGCATGGAAAGCCCATTGGGATCACCTGCCCCTGGTTCCCCCATACCCCATGCGGAGCCACTCGCAGCTGAGAAAGTGGACGGAAGGATAAACAATGGACAGAGTAATGTTGCACCAGATGTTGGAGGGTCGGACAGGGAGGACGAGCGACACTTGGACACGACACCTGGCACTGTTGATATCAGTGCTGAGCTTGCGATCATCCAGACCGTTGAGAAGTGCACGATAAGTTCTGCTACTGCCAATGTTGACGGACAAGAAGATGTCGAACATAATGAAGATCACACCACAGATGGTGATGCATGGCCTGCAGTCGCAGATGATGATTCACTACCTACCTGACCATCAATAGCGGAGCCGCTTTGATCACAGTCTACACCACCACGGCTGCAGTCAAGTTTTGGTATGCTCGAGACAAGCTTCAATCTAAGTGGAAGCCAAGGGATGGGATTGCAAGACTCAGTGGGATCCATCCAACTCGGCGAAATGCAGTCTGCCCTCAACCGACTTATGGACGATGTCAAAGGCAGTTCTGGCCCAAGCACCAAGAAGCCAAACGCACGCTCCCAGGTTCAGATGGAGTTGGTGACGGAGGGTATCAAAACCGGCCAATCCAGTGCCAATCCAAGCAGTGACACTGGAGACGATAGCATGCAGACAGAGATCAACATGGATCTCTCGATGGACAATTTTCGCAGCATGCCTATATCACAGCCTTCACGACCCTTACCGTTACCAATACAGCGCGCTGCAACAGATTCGGTTGTCTATACAGGACCTTTGTTCAGGAGTCCAGTGGAGGAGCAGGCTGCACCTGCTTCGCCAACCAAGGATGCCATTAGGGCAAGGGAGCAGCTGATTTTGGAGAAACGAAGGCAAGCACAGAGGAGGAATCAGGAGGAATCAGTGGTCTACTATACACCACCCCGCCCAACGTCAATGCCACTGAGCGCTGATCGCCCGAGTCGAAGGCGTACTCGCAGTACTGGTGACGCTGGTGCACTGATGAAGAGCAATTTGCTGCTCGATATTGGAATATCTGACACGGAAGAGGAACTTTCGGCAGATAGCATATCAAAGGAATTGCGCAGACTCGATCCTGAGCGTCGTCAGGGTGTAAGTTCTTTCCGAGGGGTCCCTCGGTGAAAAGATGTGATTTCGCTAAATGTATCTTGGATGACAGAATTTCCACGTCCACGAGCATGAGGCTATTTTTGCCTCGGGCAGATGCTGAGCAGGTCTCACACACGACATTTGCTGGGGATGTAAATAGTGGCAAGGCTTGGAAGGCTGTCAGACGCCCTTCTGACATGGTGCATTTGACGTCAATGTCATGTGCCGAATACTCTAATGAAATCAGAACGAGTATGCTAAGCAGATTAGAGAGTATTGGTCTCAAGAAAAACCTATCCAAGAGGAGCCAGAACCTGAACTGGATGATTCCAGCAATGCCACCGTGATGGCGTGTCCATTCCCTGCACACCTTCAACCACCTATGACCAAAGTGAATTGCCCTGTGCCTGAGTCGGCACGGTTTATAGGTCTCATATGGTACATCTAACCCAGCGAGCCACACAAAGAGAAAGACAGTGTACATAGTACTATGAATTGTGATGCGCGCGTTAAGCACCGCGGTACAAGGGATGTGGAACATGGTGGGAATTTTTGTATACTTGTAATGCCATACTTCTGTGAATAAAATCTGCTCTGAATGTGATACTAGAACGCCGGTGAGCACAAATATCCTCCGCCTGTGCTGTCCCACTCTGTTGACTCTGTGCATGCATGTACGTCATGTGCCTGGGTGTACGGCTGTGTGGCTGTCAGCTGTTATGCTGTGATGCTGTCACACTGCTGTAAGTTACTGTAACTGGTGTGGTAACTGTCCCAAAAAAGGTGATTTACAGATGAATAACAACCTTCCAGCTCATGCCCCTCTCTTCACATATTGCTCAGGTACCGGATGGTCCCCCCTCACCAAAATTAATTTCATCGCACAGTGCAACAACATTTGGACCAGCCTTGGCCTCCCACGTATGCCTGGTCACGCTTTCCACATCAGAGGCACCACGGAAATGCTCCTTGAAGGCATTAACCTGAACATCATTGCTGTTCAGGGACGTTGGTCCTCAAGGGTGTTCTTGGAATATTGGTGTCGTATTGAAACCGTACTACCTCTCTTCATTTCTTCCTTCACAGACACTGCTCGTTTACAAACATTAAATTCAATCATGTCAGGCTTCGTGAAACGACATGCACTTCTGCATGTCTAACCATTACAACTCTGTCCCTCTAATTTATAGAATATCACTCTTCTTGATGAGATCATGCAGCTCAGGTGTGTGTCTGGTTTAGGCCCGGATTGTAGCTGCGCATGGTTTGGTCCTTTCGTGCCTTTTCATCCTCTTTCTCCGTTGCCCGCTTGCGTCTTCTCCAGCACACTTAGGATCATTCCCACACTCCGAAGGTCAGGCCTCTTCCTCGTCGGATTCATCCAATTCCCTTCTCTTCGTCCTCTCTCGAATTCCCCCCTCGTGCAGAATTCTCGGATCTCTGTCGCGCGCATCACGTGACCCAGCGCGGACGACCTCCGGCCCGGGCCTGCCTTCCCACACAACCTGCGAATCTAATACTTAGATTCAAGGATTTCCCGTGATCTCATCATCTCTGTCTCTGTACTCCAACTAGTCATACTTCATCTCAGCGTAGTTATCTTCATTCGAGCCAATTCATTCCCTTCGACCATCTTCCCTCTCATCTCCCCGAAGAGTGATCATTCCACGAAGGACGGCAAATGGTGATGCTTGACATATTGGTGTCGCAGTTTGAACTTATCGGGGTGAAATTTTTCGAAATGTGGATGATACTTATCACCAACCTAACCCGACTCGCGATGCATCACGCACTACAGATACAAGAGATCCTTCTCAATATCTTTGGTTACTGTTGTCAGTACAATGCACTATCTGGCGACATTGTTCAGCACCCCAGTTCTGATGTTGCAGCTTTGGCCAGAACATGTCGCGCATTCAAAGAACCAGCACTTGACGTACTCTGGCAAGAGTTGGATGAGCTATCCCCACTAGTACGTTGTGTTCCAAAGGCATCTCACCAGCTATCTTCCGAGGTATGATTGTTTCATTGAAGTCGTTACACTTTCTCTGATACTGACTATTTTTCGCTCCCAATATACTACAAAGTCCTATGCATTTCACAGATCTCTGACACAAATCGAGTGGGATATTCTGCGGAGTTACACACGTCGCATCCGATCTATATATTTAGAGGACGACATGCCAGGAATCGACCATAAATGCTTCATCAACCTGTTGAAACATCCCATGACGGAACCACTCTTTTCGAATGTCCGCAAGCTGCGTTTTCAATATCCTGATGACAAACACCTGTTGCTCACGACCCTCCCATCTCTCATGTCCCTTTCCATCATGTTAAATGATCCACGCTCTTTCGAGGATTCTCTCAGGTTGTTTGCCAAGATCTCCCCGACCCTTGCGAACTTGTGCATTCGCCCGTATCATTTAGCAAGTATCTATATGGCCCGCATTGACCCCAGATTCATCTGTCAATGGCGAAACCTCCAGAATTTCGACTACTCTGATATGCTCCTGGACTTGACCACCCTTGTGCATTTGTCCCGCTTGCCTGCCTTGATTAAACTCAGCTTTACGTTGCCCAGTACCCTTCCAGACCAGATTTCACCCTCCGACTCACCCCTCATCTTCTCCAACTTGGACCGGTTGCTACTATGTTCTGAATTCTTGGGCCCGGTATCGCATCTACTCTCCCAAATTCGACTTCCTGCTGTCACAGCTTTAACTGCCTGGATTGATTTCTGTCCTACCAGGCAGGATCTCTCCCTGTTCTTTGCCAACGTTCGGAGATCTGGTAGTCCTCACACCATCCAGGCACTGTGGTTGATCCAATCCTACAATCCGGGTCTCAGGTCTGTCCCGGGAGACAGGCCTGACCTTGTCTTGGAAGACTTGGGGCTATATATGCCATTCAGTAATCTCCGCCGCATGGAACTCAACATCGAGTGCAAAGTAGACCTGATGGACAGTGAACTACTAACGTTGGTATCCACATGGCCGTGTTTGGAAGCACTGAGCATAAATGCAGACTGGGGTTGGAACACGCGTGGTGGAATCACGCCAAACGGACTGCTACAGCTTCTGCAGTCATGTCCGTTATTGACTGTGATTGCCCTCGCCATCGATACACGAGCCGAAATTCCACCATCGCCCACAAGCCTTGGATTTCCGCGACCCTGGTACAAAATCGACTTCGTCGACTCGTTTATCGAAGAAGAATCTGTGCCGGCCATCGCCGCCTTCATCGCTAGTCTCGTGGCTCCTTCCCAACTTTACTTCCATGCCTGGAGTAGTTCCCAAATGAACCCACCGTATAGGAACGTATGCTTGAACCGTTGGAAAGATGTGCGAAATCGGGTCAGGGACGCCGGCCAGTTTCGTTGATGAGATGCATGGTAATTTGGTGAGTACGTTCTTCTACGGACAGCGCGATCGACGTGCTCATGGTATACATTCCCGCGAGTTCAGACCGCCACACCCGCCGTTGGCCTCACCCAACCGTCTTTCAACCCTAATCAGCTCGTGTGCTAGCAGTACTCGGATTGAACCTAGCTTCGTATTGACTTCAACTGGCCCGGCATTTATCATCCCCGAGCACGTTTCTCATGCATTTTTAATACTTCTCGATACCTCTGAAATCGTCTGTCTTAGTATCAGACATGGGAAAAACAAATTCACACGTGTAAGCCCATAATTATCTATTCATTTGTTACCAAAGAAGAGGTTAGGCTATATAGCATGCACGAGGTCGAAGCAAGTTAGTCCAAGTACCTGATACACGAATGATTGTAGAAATGTGTATAGTCTGTCCACTGAAATGAAACCTGGGAGGAAAACGACAACTACATCTTGTTTTTCGTCACCAGAGCGTCATGACCCCGCCTAATAACGCAGCGGAGAGCACGACGATGCCCCCGAGGCCAAGCACCCTCGTGTTTGGCGAGGTCAGGCTATTACCCGAATTTGCGGATGGACCGAGGGTGGAGGCAAATCCATTGAGAGGGTTGGGAGGTCCAGAAGCCGTCACTGTTGGAACCGACGGATCGGGTTTGGGGTTCGACTGACCCGACGAAGAAGTGGTGATCGTGAACCGCGAAGAGACGGAGTAAATGATGCTATTCGACGAATTGAAGCAGACGATAAAATAATCGTCGCCCGCCGGGACGTCTTGAAGGAGAATGTTGAGCGTATCGTACGTCGTAGGGACTGGTGATCGTGTGAGTCAATCTGGCGGTGAAGCGAGGGGCGTCTCGTTGGGTACGGGGTTGGCTTACCGTTCTTGGCGAGGAGAATGAGGCCATCTTCCTGGAGCCTGGTGAGCTCGACATCAAATGCGTTTATTCCGTCGAGAAGACCTTTGGTCCACTTGAAGGGGTACGGTGAGCCATTAGCCCACGAGGCAGACCCACTGGGTTGATCGACGACGAAGTCTGGTATAGAGCCATCGCTTAGCGCCTTGAATTAACGGACAAAGTAGAAGGGCTTACATTGTGCATGAACTGACGACAGCAATGAGAATACGAGGGTCAAAATGAGAAAGGAGGGTGTGGACCAGGTCCGTTTATGACAAGAGGACTGCCAAGGTGCCATGCGACTCGATGTAAAGCTACCAATCAACCAAACGAAGAACTCGAGCTAGATAGGGCAGCGCGAATGCTTTCGACGTTGAACGTTGAACGTTGAGCGTGGAGAGTCGGAAGGGTTGCTGAGAGAGTCTGAGACGGTCGCTGCGGCGTCGAGTGGCCGCATGGGTATGCACACTTGCAATAAATAGACATCCAATCATGTCCCCTCGCAACCTCCAGCAACGACTCTCAGCAGACTCAGAAGTCGACATAGTCAATCACCTGGACTTCTATCGATTATGCCCTTCCTTGGATCGATCGAGATAGGCTCGCCAGCGATCCCATGTTACTAGATGTCCATTAATGACCGTACATCTGGCAACAGCATCCCTGTTTTCTGTGGTTGGCAATGATACATTCAATCTGACTATAGTCCGTGGCAAGTTGACAGGATGATGTGAATTTAAATGGTGCTTAGACCACTGTCCTTGAACTGCTAACGCGAATCGTGTTCTTTAGGGCAATACAATGGCTTTCAGCTCTCAATTGGCAGACAGATGGCTTTTTGTGACGGTACTAGGCCCTTCGAGCTAGGAACGCTTATAATCTGCGTTACTGCGGAAAACGGAATCCAACCACATGATGGAGCAGCGTGAAGATTGCGGTACTCGGTGAGATACAGAGAGTCAAATTGGACGTACGTCTGAAGTGTTGAGACTTCAATCTTGAGAGACCCCGGATCACTCTGTTCCTCTGAGTTGCGGACCCTGAACACCGACCTTCTCACCCAAAACTTTTGTGTGATGGCGACGCGACTCGCTGCGAGGCTTGTCCTCCCCGCACTCAACGCACGGACCCTCTGCCGTCGTTGCCACCACGTCCCTCTTCGAACCTTTACCACGTCCTCACCGTCCCACATAGCCAAACCTTTCGTACCACCAGCATCCCTCGAAACACACGACGTAGAAGAAGGTCTCGATGACTCCGAGTTCTTGCCGCAACGCGCTCGTCAGAGACCACCTACACCGACCTTTTACACCACACGGTCCGACTACTACGAAGTCATCGGGGGCTTGCAAGACGCTATTCAGTCCACGAGAGCTACCCTGAAAGCTCTCCATTTACATCCACTCCCCAAGTTTGCCCTTGATGCGCTTCCGCCTGCACATCCAGCTTGGGCGGACAGAACGGACATGGGTGCGGAGCTCAACGTCACCCTCAGCGCGGGGATGTACAGGCAATTGGTTCTATCGCTCAAGGAGCTGGAGCTCTACCAACGCATTGCCAAGACGGCTGGTATCACCGAGTTGCAAGAGTACCTCGGAGAGTTGATAGGCTCTTTTGAGAGCACCAAACAAGTCGAAGCACGCCAGAGACGGATCTTGAAGCAGGCGATGGTGGGCAAGCGGGCCACGTTGGACACGTATGGACGGAGTTATACCTTGGGCAGAAGGAAGACCAGTACGGCGAGGGTGTGGATGATCAAGGTTCAGAACAAGGGCGAGGGCGAGGAGTCAAAGGTTGCAGAGGACGAATCGGCGACGACGTATGTTTTCACCCTTCTCTCGCCCTCCGTCAAGGTTCCCTCTCCGTCAACGACCTCGATCTTGGTCAACGGTGCTCCTATCTCGGAATACTTCCCACTGCCTGCCGATCGTGAAGCTATTCTCCGTCCGCTGAAACTTGCTGGTCTTCTTGGTGCTTACAACGTCTTTGCTCTCGTACGCGGTGGCGGCACATCTGGGCAAAGCGGTGCACTCGCACTGGCAATATCCAGAGCGTGTGTTGCTCACGTACCAGAGGTGGATCCCATCTTGAGAAAAGGTACCCTGCCCACCCCGCTCAGTTTGCAGAACGCTGATGCCATCGATGTTAGCCAATTTGATGAAGAGAGACCCTCGTATGGTCGAGCGAAAAAAGACTGGGCTGGCCAAGGCACGGAAAGCGGTATGTTCCTTGTTCACGTTGCCTCATTCTGGCGTACCTTGTGGTGTGCTTACTCCGTCACCAACAGTACGCCTGGGTCAAGCGTTGACCTGTCAGGTCATCACGATCTTTTTGGGCCATTTGGACGACGCGTCTCATACGTATTATACGCGCCCATACACAATGTCTTGTCATGCTAATGGCAATTCTGTCATCTATTGGATATCTGTTTCCCGCTCATCTTGATGTGCGATTTCACCCATTGATATCTTTCGTTTTTGTAAGATTGATGTAAGAAGTCTGCTCGTTCCCATCGACTGAGTAGATAGGGCGCTGCACACTTCCCACCACCCAGTAAGATTGGATTATGCCATGCAATCCAGCAAGAAACTACTTTACAGTTGGAATAACTTTAACCATGTGTAAAGCACCTAATTGGGTTCGCGAACGAACCTGTCCAAGACCCGCACCAACCGTCCCCACCGCCTCCTGACATTAAATATCATCGCATGGTCCAGTTCCGGATAACACAACACCTCCAACCGGCCCCCTGTCCAATTCACCTTCTTCTCGTCTTCGCCCGTCAAATACTTTCTCACCTCCTCTGCATTAACCACCTGATCCTGCCCGCACAGTGCGACAGCCACGACCTTGTCCTGGAGATCTTCTTTCCACAGGATATTCTCCGTCCAAAAAAAGTGCCGCGAGATCGTGCGCGACACGTCTGGATCTCGACAGGCAAAGTACCACAGCAGCCACTCGTTGGCGGTCCGAGGTGCCCGGTACACGAAATTATACGCCACGTCGGGGAGGTGGAGAAGGAAGGGGATCGGGTCTACGAGGAGCGTTGCTGTCACGCGGGTAGAGAGGTCTGGGCAGCGGAAAAGCTGGGCGGTGATGACGGTGCCGTATGAGTGGGCAGCAATGACGACCCGTGCCAGGGAGTGGGCATCGAGGATGTGGCGGAGCGCGTCGAGAGTGGCGTTACGTGAGAGTGGTGGAGAGGTAATGCGAGAACTGATGGAGAGGAATTCGGGGACGATGATACCGACGTCTGGATGTTGGGCTGCAAGATCCGCGAGAAAGGAAGTGTAGGGGAATAATCCGATCTGTCTAATGGATCAGTATGTGACAAGGAAGATAGGGGGTGTTGGATCCAGGCATATACATACACCGATTCCATGAAGGAAGAGAATAGGACTCTTCGTGAGCGAACGATGAGGTAGATACCAATACGAGACACCTTCTATGCTGGACGGGCGCGAAAAAAGGGTGAGCGGACGAGGTGGGAACGACTGGAACATCCTCTTATCGCCATAATGACGAAATCCGAGCGAATACAGTCTAAGACAAGTCACAAAATCGATGATGCCGATGATCTGAAAATGCGATCGAGGTCACTTGTACAGTCCGTTTGCACGTCGCGTGCCTGACCCACCAGATACCACAACAATGGTCGGTGCAACATGGGGACCGGATCGAGCGTCAGCCTCATGCACGGGGTATCTTTGTTGTAGCCGTCCAGGAGTTCCTGTCCAAGGACGTTCTCGACGGTCGTTAGGTATCCGACGATCTCGTCTTCCCATTCTTCCCAGTGTGCGTTCATCGACGTCGAAAACAAAGCCCACAAAAGCCATTCCAAGACATTCTTTCTGTGGAGATTCCGAGAATGGAAGAACCACCCCGATGGGTAGTTGGCGGACCCGTGCCATGCAGAGCACCTCGTGAAGAGCGCCTGACGTTCTTCGCGGGACAGTCTCGGATGGTTCGCCGTCTGACAAAATGGCAAAACGACGCGTTAGGATGGACGTACCGGGCTGACGCGCATGTCAAAGAACGAGGGTACATACCTTTTGAAGATGATAACGTCTCGGCAGGTAAATGCACAAGAAAAAAGTGGCCTCTGATGGTGCATAGATCCGCAAACAGGAATAGAAAAGTCCCCATTTCGGGTCAGGGTCAGTGGACGCAGGTACTAGCAGCATCCAGGTGACGCAGAGCATGCTGAGTGGTGCGATGAGTCGAAGAGCGGCGATCGCGATTTTGATGAATATGTATTCCGGTACACTTTTCCCCAGCATCATGCCTGACCTGGGCCTGTTGGTTGGTACTAGACACTGTAGTTATCATTAGAAGGGGGTATTATGGCACTACTGCGCTTGGTGGCGGTGTTGACATTGCCGACCGGATCGAACCGGATCTCTCTTGTACATGCACGATGACGTCGTAGGACTACGTATCTTCAAGATCACAACCTCCGATCTCTGGGCCTTTACAAACACATCTTCCCCGACGCCCTTTATTCATCATCCTCGACCTCCATCCACTCCTGGGAGTCTTTCTCGCGAATTATCTATGTAATAAACGAGTCAGACAATGCATAGACACACCCAGTCAAGTCACATACCCTATAAGCGATGTCTTCCCTCACCGGGTCCACTTTTGACAATGCAACAGGCACGCAGGTGTTGCTTGCCCATGCTTTGGCAGCCACCTCAACTGAAGAGTGCGGATGTCCCATGAACACCAGATGCCAAGGAAGATTCCTCAATCGGGGTGGCAGGTCATTTTGTAGCTGCTCCAAACCTTTTTCCAGTGACTTGTCTTTTGATCTGGTCATTAATGCAAAGATGGCGTCCTGGTGTATCAAGGTGCCAATGATACCTGGGAATTTCCCCAATAATAGGGAAGGTTTGTCACAGCTTGTAGTTTGTTTGAACACACAGAAAAGAGAGTGGTTGTCCCACGTAATGGGGTGACTTCAGCCTGACCTTGTAACCAGTGACACTTTATGGATTTTCCTGCTGAAAAGCAGCAATGAAACCAAGTTTCAAACATATATCTCACCGCTTGTAGAGTTTCTCTATGTTGACTCTGAATGTTATGCTTCAACCTGGTGGAGCAGTCTAGCCTCTGAAGTGCCTCTGTGAGGAAGTGACAGATGGTTGGTGTCGGGACAACAGCGCAAGTAAGTGTGCGCTCGATATAGGGCATGGCAAAGTCTAAAGGCCAATAGAAGAAGAACTGCGATGGGACATCCTCAGGGAGATTGTTCCCCATTATCGATGTTATCGTGCTCTGACATTTTTTGACAGCCAGTCTGGCGTCCCAACTGTACCCCATCTCAATTTGCTGATCCAAGGTCTCAAGGTATGACCGCAATAGTTTAACAGACCTGCCCCACTTCTTGTGGAGACTGATCATACGCCCACCATCGAGTCCCAATAGCTGTCTGGTCATCCCATCAGATCGAGCTTGAAAGGAGAAAGATTATCACATACACAAGGTTTGTGATTTCTTGCTCAGTCCAGATATCCATGACATAGCACTTAGCACAAGCTCGCTTGCTCCAATCATGCCACCGCTCCTTCTGGGGCAATGTCACCTGGATCAGTAGGGTATAGTCCAGGTCAGAATAAAAGATATGGGGGAGACTCTGGTATCTCTCGATGGAGTCCGAAAGAGCCCATACACGGTCACCAGACATCAATGGTGTTATGTCGGTGAGGGGGTAGAAAGCAACTGTATCTATAAAGATCACATAGCCCTGAATGGCAGGATACTGCACTGCAACCTTCTGATGCTGTCCGAGAAGCTCGACAAGCAAATAAACAAGAAAAAGAGTTTTCCCCGGAAACATCGCAAGTTCAAATTCTGTGCACCCGAAGCTGCTGCAAACCTACCGATATTGGTGTAACATAAGCCCCTCACTTGTATGTGTCCGTTTGCAACGTCTGCAGTGCAATGTGGTACTCATCTCTCACGAGTATCATTTCATCTCTGATGGCTGGTCCTAAAAGAGCTTGAAAGCCAAATCTACATCCCTCCAGGTGAATATACTTGAATCCCGCAGGGTGGGGAGTCTGGGGACGTCGGACAGCTTGGGGTTTGCCCCAAACCATACTGGTGAACTGATTCAGTTCTACACAGACTCTATCAGCCACATATAGTTCTCCTGGCTGCATTGTACGAGAGTGAATGGGGGTTTCTGAATCGCGGAACATGTTGGAGGTGCTCCCATTTCGTTGCGGTGAAAGCTGACATAAGCATGATTCCTGCTACGATTAGTAGTGGGTTATAGGGACCAGTTACGGTTCGGTTTTACAGTGATTTGCACGCCTTTACATTTATGTTTATGTTTATTTGGTTTTGCATGTTTGACTGACTTCCTTGACCACTCAAGTTGTCGAACCTCTCAGTGTGTTATGCGTCTCAATGGTCAGGTTGTTTGTGTTTCAATGCCTCATTTTACCTTCATGTCTCATGGAGCCTTGAATGGTGAACCTCAATATTGTGGAACATCCTTTACAGCCGTACAGAATTCGAGTGCAGGTGCTGAAGGCACCGAAGCGAGAATTCGGGAGTTAGCATACATTGGTATCCTTCTATAACCTTCAATCTAGTCATATTTTGACCAATAGCTACATCTTGAGTTCTTTCACTATGTCTTTTTTTTCCGTGCAAGGACATTCAATACCACTCCACATCAACAAGCAAGGTTTCGGCCCAAGTTTTACAATAGCAGGTTTTGCCATGGATGTGGCACTTTTGTGTTATTTAGTATTAGTCATATTAACGAATGCCAGTACGAAGCTAGGTTCAATCTGAGTACTGCTAGCACACGAGCTGATCAGGGTTGGAAGATGGTTGGGTGAGGCCAATGGTGGGTGTGGCGGTCTGAACTCAGGGATGTACCATGAGCAGGTCGATCGCTGTCCATAGAAGAACGTACATACTCACTAAATTACCATGCATCTCATCAATGAAGCTGACTGGCATTCCTGACCCGATTTTGTACATCACTCCAACGTTCCCAGCATACATCCCTATACGGTGCTTTCATTCCGTAACTATTCCAGGCATGGAAGTCAAGTTGAGAGGGAGCCATGAG
>JBBPNA010000542.1:0-17396 GCA_038090555.1 Boletus subcaerulescens | reverse complement strand
CAGACTTGGAGTGCTACGCATATGACTTTAGCCACATCAACCACATCACTGACTGTCTTGGTATCCCCTGGGAACTATCTAAGGACATGCCATTCTCTTTAACACCTATTTTCATAGGTTTCATTTGAAATCTTAAGAACAAAACAGTTGGCCTTAGTGCAACAAAGAGAACCAAATACATTGACGTGATACATGAATGGCTACACACTACAGCACACACTCTTGAGCAAGTGGAAAAGTTACATGGATGCCTATCCCATACATCATTAGTCATTCCAGAGGGCAGTGCTTACCTCACATTGCTGCAGTTGATGCTGGGAAGTTTCAGCAATAACCATTTCATGCCATGTAGGCAGCCACATGGCACAGTCGACGAATTGTGTTGGTGGTTACATGCACTCGAGTTTAAACCCCCCATCCCAATTCCACACCACCCCCTAGCACTTGCAGTTGATCATCTAGCATTTTTGGATGCCAGCACCAGTCTCAGCCTGGCAATTGTCATTGGCAACAGGTGGTGCGCATGGAGGTTCCACAAGCACTGGAACCATAATGGATGAGACATTGGGTGGGCAGAGAGCATTGCCTTTGAACTACTCACCCATGCCTTGCTCACACTTGACCTGTCCAGCATGACATTCATGGTTTATTTCGACAACCAAGGAGTTGTTGATTGCTGGAAAAAAGGATGCAGCTGGAACTCTCCCACCAATGCTACCTTCAGGAGGATACATGCCCTCCTGGCGTCCCCTCCGTGTTACAAACACCCCTATTTTTCCCCTATTTTTCCTTATTTTTCCAGACGCTCATTCACTCACAATTCACCAAATACTCCAATAGCCCCTATGTTCGCTCACTCGCTTACTTTCCCACAAAGCCCAACTTTCTCCCACGATATTGATCTTGCAGTGACGCGCTCTAGATTAACATGCGACGCGCCTCATGCGCGCCTCATGCCCCCTATCCAACACATGCCCGCACAGGTATGCTTATCCTCCAATAAACACACAACTCATGTTGCCTCATGTTCCCCAGTCTCAGACCTAGTAATACAAGTATAGTATCTGTAGATAAGCACTGCATGGTCTGTGCACATGTAACTAGTAGTATAAATACTATAGCCAAGTAGTACAAGACTCTCCAGTCTTGTTCTCTTAAAGTTTTCCCAGAACATCCTCCCTAGTACTCTTGCGACTACAAACACTAGACCCTTAGGTGGGTTCTGGTCGTTTCAGTAGGTGGGTTGCTTAAAAGCAGAATACTCGATCAAATCATCTAGATTGTTGGTATAGTGGGATGAAGCTCCGGAATCAAGGAGCTACATATCATGAGGAAGGTGGTTGTCATGTTCTCTTTCCTTTCCTTTACTCTTAGTTATTTTCTGCTTTTTACAGCAGTCACACATTGAGAATGGAGGAGCAGTGATAGCATTGTCACTATCTACTACAGGTGTATGTAAATTATATACAATCTGAGGCGAAAAAATCCATGTGTCAGTGCCTGCTAGAGACGGACAAAGGAAGAGAGGGACTTGCCACTGGGCGCTGTCATCGAAGAACTGCATGATGTAGTCACCCACCTCCATGTCCTCGCCAAGGCTGACAGAATTGTCATCCTCTGAATTGGAGATAATCTCAACGATTCTTGGAGTCTCCATGCACTCTATAAGAGAGGGTGTGGAGGGGCTGGCGTGGTTGGGGGGGATGGTTCTAGTGCTGAAGGCACCATCCTCATTGAAGGCAGAATGTTGCTGTGCATGAACACGGCAGTGGTGTTTGACAATGGGCTTGAGGGTGCAGACAACCTGAGCGGTAGGGGTCTCCCCAATATGACGAGCAAGGGAGATGGCCTCCTGGACCTGAGGGAAGGCGGGGGGTCCGTAGTGGGCAGCGCCGGGAGTGTGCGCAAAAGCACAGGGGTCCTGAGCGGGCTCAGTGAAGTTGGTGGAGGCCGGGCTGAATATCACGGGCTTCTGGAGCATGTTCATGAAGGCGAATGAGGCAGAGGATGATTCAACAGTGGTGGCTGCGCGATCCTTGTGCTTCTTCTCCCCTTCTTCAGAGTGCTTGCCCTGGTGGCACTTCTTCCCCTTGTCCTTCTTCTCCTCATCCTTTTTATTGGAGGAGGTCTCCTGCTGCTTCTTGAAGGAGGGGTTGCCTTGCTGGTGCTTTACGTTCGAAACCTTGTTGGCCTGTGCGCAAGGCAGAGGCCGGCGGGTGAGGTAGTGCTGCCAAGCAGCAGTGAGGATGGTCTCCAGTTCCACCATGGTTGGGACCTTGGTCTTGGTGGGGTTGGAGTCGATGGCAGCGTTGAGCTGCTGGTGGAGGGTCTCTGCGTACTTGGGGAGCTTGGTTATGAGGGCCTTGAGGTTGTCAGGGACCTTGTGCTGGAGCTCCTCCAGCTGTGCGAAGCTGGCATTCAGCTTGGAGAAAGCTGGGCCAGGGTGGTTGTTGTCGGGAAAGGTGATCCCAAGCATGATCTTTCACTCCGTAAAGACAGAAGCGAGAGAGGCAGTTTCATACTTGGCCTTAATAGCTTCCCAGAGTAACTTGGACTCGCGGAAAGTGGCAAAGTTGCCCACGATGGAGGCATTGAGGCGGAGACGAATAGAGCCGAGGGCTCAGTCATCGTTCTTGTCCCATTTGTTCTGGGCTTCTTCTTTGGTGATAGTAAGGGCTGTTCCGGCCGCAGTAGGGTGTGCTTTCATCATGGCCTTGTTCCAGATGCCGATGGCGTGGAGATACGCTTCCATTTCTTGGGCCCAATGTTTGTAGTTGGTACTGTTGAGTTTGGGAAGAGTGGAGAGGGTGGACGACATGTTTGTAGGTTCTGAAAGAATAATGTATCAGCATAAACCAATGAAGGGAGCGAGAAAAAACATTTACATTGCTGAACAGTCAGAGCTCTCAGAATGTAGGGTCATAGCGACCCCCTACATTCAGAGTCTGATGGCTGCTGCTCTTGAGTGTTGCCGCATCAAAGAGCATTCAGCATTTCCACACAGAATGGCCTATGTCCAAGGGTTTCACCCATGAGTAGTTGACTAGCAGTTCACCACATAGTCAAGGCTGCGGGGCTCATAACCTGTTGCAATAGCTAGTAGCCGGCATTGCCGCACAGGCTACTAAGGAATCTACTCTAGAGTTACTTACCTTGGATGGGTTGGGAGTTCTCAGAGATGATAGTGGTTGCTGGTCAAGAGAGATATATTATATTCAGACTCAGTTGAGTCATACATGCTTTGTAATGCTTACTTAATATAAGGTTATGTGACTGTAAGTATGTGTCCTTTCAACAACCACCACCCACATCCTCAGTCCCAGACAACTATGAATACCCTGACCCAATCTCTGACCCAGGCGAGATCACAGCGGAGCAGATTGAGAGAGTCATTAAAAAACTGAGCCCTATGAAGGCACCGGGACCAGATGGCATCAGGAACATTATATTCAAAAAATGCACAGGTACCCTGGTCCCGCAAATGCTATGTTTATTCCACACTGTCTTCCTTCTCCACACTTATCATGATCCATGGCAGGAATTTACCACAGTTGTACTCCACAAACCAGGAAAGCCAAACTACACTGTTCCGAAAGCATACTGCCCAATCACTCTCCTCAACACCACTGGCAAATTACTAACAGCAGTCATAGCGGACCAACTTACCTATGCCCTTGAATCTATCAACCTCCTCCCCCCCACACACTTCGGAGGACGACCCGGCCACTCCACAACTGACTCCCTACACCTCCTCAAAGCAACAATAAAGAACGCCTGGCGAGCCGGGAAGGTAGTCTCCGCCCTATTCCTGGACATAGAAGGAGCCTTCCCCAATACAGTAACTGACTGCCTACTCCACAACATGCACAAGCGTCGACTACCCTCCTCCCTGATTGATTTCACCAAACATGTACTTCTAGACCGCCACGCAAGACTCTCATTTGATGGCTACCTCTCAGATTGGATTCTGATCACTAATGGCATCAGGCAGGGTGATCCCCTTTCGATGATAATCTACATCATATACAACTCAGACCTAGTAGAAGTACCCACGAACAAAAAAGAAGCGGCCCTAGCATTTGTCAACGATACTGCCTTTCTAGCGATCGGTAAAGACTTTAAAGAGACCCATGCTATCCTAACAGACATGCTCAAATGCCCACATGGAGGCTTTGACTGGTCGACTGCTCACAACTCATGCTTCAAAATGTCCAAGTTCGCGCTTATTGTTACGACTTCCTTTTTCTTTACTCTTATGCTTCTTACTTTTATGCTTGTACTCATATCAAACTTGCCTGTTTGATCCTTGACCTAGGACATTATTTCTCTTGTCACTAACTCATCCACTCTTACTCATCCTTATCTGTTATCTCACTTGCTTCGTCAGCAACTACTTCCTCCACCTTCTGTCTCATTCCATGACCTTCTGTACCTGCCCTAACTATAATTACCCTCAATCTTGTAACCAGGTATATAAACCCATGATACCCATCTCTTGTACTTTAGCTTAGATCTCCTCAAATCACATCTACCTGTCTTGGCTCCTTCTGGCTTAAACTCCAGTTGCCTTGAACCCTTGAACCCTTGAACCCCTGAATGAGTCTGTTCCCACTCTAAAGTGGAACATCTTCCTTGGACTTTGTGCTACCATTAAGTGCACACTATCTCTTTGAACCTTTGACTTAGTCTTTCGAGGCTATGCTCGTCCCTACCTGGGCCAAGTGTAACAAATGATCTAAGCTACCTTTCGCGGCTACCATTGCTGTCGCTCCGCTCCACCATTGCTCAACGACCTTGACTCCCTGCATCCCTCTGGGGATTACCTCAAAAATGCTCCCCCCAAGAACCATCTGAACTCTCTAAATCTTTGTCTGATGATGAACACTCCTCCCTTGACCCAGACCTCGCCCTTCCTTCCCAACAGGAGGATGATGATACCTTAGACCTCTCCCACCAACTCTCTGCCTCCCTTTCCATCCTTTGCATCCCCACTCCCCCCTCCCCTACACCCATCGCCCTCACTGGACGAATCTTTAATCCCCCTCCTCTTCCACCACCACCTTGGAACCCCATGACCACTAAACCCACTGAACTCTGCCTCGGTAACCCTGAACCCTTTGACGGGTCCCCAGAAACAGCCAACCAATGGCTGAACACTGTTTGTTTCTACCTCAAGGTAAATGAAGCAGTCTATGACACCAATGACAAACAAATCGCCTTTGCTCTTTCCTATATGATGAAAGGATCTGCCTTGGTCTGGGCAAATACTTTCAGACAGCAAGCAGTTACTTCTACCTCCATTAACTTCAAAACCTTCATCGATTTCTGCAAATCGTTTAAGAAGTCCTTCGTACTCAAAGACACTGTTGCCAATGCCATCTCTTGGCTATCCAATACCCACATGAACTCTCATCCCAAAAAGAAAGGAGAATATTTCCCCACCCTCGCTGCCTACACTGCTAGCTTCATCAGCAATGCTGCTCTTGCCAATATCACTGATGAAAATGTCCTAATCGGATTCTACTCCATCGGACTCCCTGAACCCCTGATGCGCCATATATACTCCATGGATACTCCCCCCATCACAGCCAAGGAGTGGTATGAGAAAGCCTCCCACTTCCATACCCAGTTTGAAAGAGCCAGGGAGGTTGCCTGCCTTCACACTGGAGGATCTCAAACCTCCTACTGCTCCACAACACTCCCACCCCCACTCCCACCAAAGACCCCAATGCCATGGACGTAGACGCTGTCCATGTCGCCAAGCTCACTCCAGAAGAGCGAAAGCAATGCATTGAGAAAGGACTTTGCTTCTGCTGCTGAAAAAGCAGACATCTCAACAATGAATGTCCTCACTTTCCCTCCACCAGACGAAAGGGAAAGAAAGTCCAGAAAATCTCCATCAGTGATCTCCCTGAAGTAAAAAAATTTGAAGATGACAATGAAGAAGAGGAAGTGGCTGTACAAAAAGTTCACTTTTCCTGGGATTTTTAAAAAGCAGAACTCATTCGACACAAGTCTCTCCTTCCCTTACATGCGTGTCTGTAGTTGTATCATCTTCCTCGAAAGCAATGAAACTCTCCATTCAGCTTATCAATCCTGACTGCATTACCAAAGTTGTCGACACTCACGCCCTGGTTGACAGTGGTGCTGACATATCATGCATTGACTGGAACTTTGTTCATAAACACAAACTCCCCACCGAGAAACTCTCTGAACCAATTCCTATATGAAACGTGGACCAATCCACAAACAAGAGAGGAGCTATCTGCCTCACTACTACCCTGTTCATTAACATTGAAGGAATCGCTCACAAGGTCCTCTTCTACATCATGCACTGTGGAAACAAAAACATTATCCTAGGAATACCCTGGCTTTGAAAAACCAACCCCACCATTGACTGGGCTTGCCAGACCATCTCCATCCCCGAATCATCTAACGAATCCTCGGAACTCTACCAAATCCACACCACAAACCAACAATCCCGTAAAACCCCCAAACTCCCTCCCCAACCCCCTCAACATCTTAATATCCATGCTGTACATGACACACGCCTCTATGAATACCTCAGATATGAAACTGAATCCCAGTTTTGCCAACATGCTAAAGAAGCATATACCATCAACCGCATCATCTGTTGTGGTTCTCACTTCATTCCCCTAGGTTTCCCCGTCATCGCGAAACTCACTACTGCCACCAAACTCGCTATGGCCACCGAAAAGGTGAAACCCGCCATCTCACTCCCCCCAGAATATGAGAAATACTCCTCAGTGTTTGCCAAAGAAACCACAGACCACCTTTCACCCTCTCGCCCATATGACCATGAAATCAACCTCGACGACTCCTTCACACCCAAGGTTGGGAAGATCTACCCCCTGTCTTCTGAAGAACAGAAAGCTACTGAAGATTTCCTTGAAGAAAACCTCTGTGGCTGGAAAGATTCAACCTTCCAACTCCCCCCAAGCCTCACCATTCTTCTTCGTCAATAAGAAGGATGGGAAGCTTCGTCCCTGTCAAAATTATCAGTACCTCAATGAACACACTGTTCGCAACGCCTATCCACTCCCCCTAATATCTGACCTTATTGACAAACTTAAAGGTGCTAAAGTCTTCACCAAGTTCACTGTATGATGGGGATACAACAATGTCCGAATCAAAGACGGACATCAATGGAAAGCTGCGTTCACTACCCACAAAGGACTTTTTGAACCCTTGGTCATGTTCTTCAGTCTCACAAATTCCCCCACAACCTTCCAACAATTCATGAATGATTCATTCCGCGACATGATCTCTGAAGGATGGCTCGTCATCTATATGGACAACCTCCTCATCTTTTCCCCAGATAAAGCCACTCACATGGAACGAACCAAACGAGTTCTACAATGAATGGAAGAACTTGACCTTCACCTGAAACTCGAGAAATGTTCCTTTGCAGTCAAAGAAGTAGAATTCCTAGGAATGATCATCAAATCTGGACAACTCACTATGGATCCCGTCAAACTTGAAGGAATCGCACATTGGCCCCCCCCAACCAAAGTAAAGGAAGTCCGCTCATTCCTCAGCTTTGCCAATTTTTACCAATGATTCATCCCTGACTATTCCACCATTGCGCGCCCCCTCATTGATCTCACAAAAAAGAACTCTGGCTGGAACTGGACCGAAACCTGCCAAAAATCCTTTGATGCCCTAAAGAAGCTATTCCTTTCTAAACTGGTCCTTCACCTCCCCGACCCCTCCACCCCCTTTGCGATTGCTACCGACACTTCGAAATATGCTTCAGGAGCCATTCTTCTACAGACCAATATCAATGGTGATTGGCATCCCTGTTCCTACCTCTCTACTTTGTTCTCTCCCACAGAACAAAACTACAATATCTATGACTGTGAACTCCTAGCCATCATTCGAGCTCTCAAAGCATGGTGCCACTACCTTCATGGCTCCCCTTTTCCCATTCAGGTCTTCACTGACCACAAAAACCTCACATACTTCTGCCAAGCCCAAAACCTCAACCAACGCCAGGCACATTGGCTCCTAGACCTCACAGACTTCAATCTGAAAATGATCCATGTCCCGGGTCGCCTTCTCGCTGGTCCCGATGCCCTATCTTGCCACCCTGACCTCCATCCTAACACCCCAGACAACACTGGAACTGTACTCCTCCCAGACACCCTCTTCGTCCGTGTTATCGATGCCGCTTTGCATTGGAAGGTCTCATCCTCTTCCAAGGATGATCCCCTCATTCTGAATGCCCTGCATGCACTTGATGGATCAGTACCCCCCACATTCCATTCCCGGCTGTCTGATTGGGCTTTTGACAATGGAGTCCTCACCTACCAAGGTCATGCCTACATTCCCCCCGACGATTCCCTCTGCTGCTCCATTGTCTCTCGCTGCCATGATCATGTTTCCGCTGGTCACCCTGGCTATCTCAAGACCCAACAACTCGTCACTGCTGAGTTCTGGTGGCCTGGTCTCGCACAATATGTACGCAAGTATGTGGAAGGGTGCTCTTCCTGCCAGCAAGCCAAGGCAAACACCCACCCCACTGTCCCTTCCACTTCCCCGATCCGCTCCTCGGCCTTTTGTCCATTCCAACAGATCTCTTGTAACCTTATCACCGACCTTCCCCCTTCTGCCAGTTTTGATTCCCTTCTGGTTGTGGTCGACCACGGCCTTACTAAGGGGGTAATTCTTTGTCCCACGAAGAAAACAGTCTCTGCTCAAGGCATTGCTACACTCTTTTTCCATAAAGTTTACAAACACTTTGGGCTATATGATAAGATTATCTCTGACCGAGGCCCCCAATTTCCCTCCACCTTTGCAAAGGAACTCGGAAAACTTCTAAACTACGACCTCGCCCTCTCTACCGCTTACCATCCCCAAACAGACAGTGAAACTGAACGAGTAAATCAGGAAGTCGAAACCTATCTGCATATCTATTACAGGAATAATCCCACCTTATGGTCAGAACACATAACCCACGCTGAATTTGCCCACAATCACCACATTCATTTGGTAACCAATCAATCTCTGTTCTATCTCATGATGGGATATGAACCCTGTGCCCTTCCCACCATCACACCTGACTCCCATATCCCTGTGGTTAAAGCACGCCTCAAAGAACTCACTGCCGCAAGGAATGAAGCCCTTGCTGCCCATGAACTAGCTTGTCAGGTAATGGCAGCTCAAGGAAACTGATGTTTCATTCTGTTCTCCAAGGGAGACAAAGTATGGTTGGAAGCGAAGAACCTAAAACACCGCTCTCCCACTCCAAAGTTTGATCTGAAGTGAGAAGGACCCTTTGTCATTACCAAAGTCTTATCTCCCCTCACTTACCAACTCCACCTTCCGAAAACTTGGAAAATCCACCCTATCTTCCATGCCTCTCTCTTATTGCCCTATTGCAAAAACAGCGTACATGGCCTGAACTTCCCTTCTCCACCACCTGACCTTATCCAAGGGGAAGAAGAATACGAAATTGAAAGGATTCTATGCCACCACGGTCCTCCTTCTCGCCACATGTTCCTGATCTGATGGAAGGGCTACTCCGTGGAAGAAGACTCCTGGACTCCAGAACGGAACTTGAAAAATGTAAAGTCCACTCTCTCAGAGTATAAAAAGCTCCACCCCTCCGTCTTCTCCCCATAGCTCCTCCATCACAAATACCATGTCCTCCCTGCAAACCTCTCTTACTTCTGAATCTTGGGTTACCACTTCAACTCCATCTATGCCGTCCTCCCCTACCTCTACACTCACCAACCCTGGATGGGGCTCCAACCCTGTCAACACCATTGAACCACCCACTCGTAGCATTACCTTTCATGTCACTCCTGATGAAACTGTTAGCATGACCATTTCCATCACTTGTCCCGTTCCTCAATCTCCCATTACCCCTTCCTCCATTCGCTTCGCCTCCACACCAAGCCCTAGACCCATACTCACCGTTGATATCCCCATCTATGCCAATGCTATCAGAGAAGGAACCCCCTCCCCCTGCTACAGAAACAATGTTGCCTACTACATCTGTGACACTGGCATGGCTATCCCCATAGATTCCCATTTAGACATGAACTCTGCCTTCCTAGCCTTATATAAGGCATTTCATCAGACCCAGCACCTCTCCCTTGTCATCAATAAGATCACCACTTTCCCTACAGACCGCATGGATCACAATTGGGTATCTTCCACCCAATAGAACATCTTATGCAAACTCCACCAAGTGATGTACCAGATGGAGTTTGGAGAGTTCCTCAAAGACATTGATAGATACGCTGTCAAACTTGCCGCCTCCAGAATCGCCAACTCTGGAACTTACCCCCTACAATGCGAGGATAATAATTCCTTGTCCCCTTCTTACCACTCGGCACGCTCTCCATCCACCCCATCTGCCTCTTCGTCTGCCTTGTCTCCTGAAGAACTCCATGCCATGAACGAAGCCGAAAGAACCCACAGCCATCTGAGTCAACTGCACTACGGTCACCTCCACACCTCTCCCCTTCTTCCCTCTGACCCAAGATACTGCGACACCTGCTTTCAATGCCACCGCCTCGGACACATTCGCCATAATTGTCCAGTATACCAATGCTCTATCATGGGCTGTCACCAATGGGCCCCAGGGCATAGTCAGGCGAACTGCCCCATCACCACCTGCCACCCCACTCTTCTCAGTCAGCTCTCTACCACTCGTCCCATGGGACATCAACCCCTAGCTGATCGTATCTCTGGTCGTTCCCGAGGAACACCTGCTCCTGACTCTTTTTGCACCCCTCGCTGAGGTTTCACTACCTCCTCTGGTTCTTCCCGCTCTTCTCGCTCCTCCCGCTCCTATTGGTCTTCCAACTCAGGACAAGGTCTTCCCATCCCTCCTCCCCGAAGGTCTGCCTCCCCCAGGCATTCTGTCCCATCTCCGGAATTGGATGACGTCATTGATGAAACCGGTTACACCAACATCACTGGCTCCCCAGGATACTCTTGCATGGGCCTCTGATTGCCTTTCAACATGGTCTTAGGTCTAAGTTGGGAGTAATGTTACAACTTGCTTTTCTTTACTCTTATGTTTTTTACTTTTATGCTTGTACTCATATTGAACTTGCCTGTTTGATCCTCGACCTAGGACATTATTTCTCTTGTTGCTGACTCATCCACTCTTACTCATCCTTATCTGTTATCTCACTTGCTTCATCAGCACCTACTTTCTCCACCTTCTGTCTCATTCCATGACCTTCTGTACCTGCCCTAACTATGCCTACCCTCAATCTTGTAACCAGGTATATAAACCCATGATACCCATCTCTTGTACTTTAGCTTAGATCTCCTCAAATCACATCTACCTGTCTTGGCTCCTTTTGGCTTAAACTCCAGTTACCTTGAACCCTTGAACCCTTGAACCCCTGAACGAGTCTGTTCCCACTCTAAAGTGGAACATCTTCCTTGGACTTTGTGCTACCATTAAGTGCACGCTATCTCTTTGAACCTTCGACTTAGTCTTTCGAGGCTACGCTTGTCCCTACCCAGGCCAAGCATAACACTTATGGACTTCTCTAGGAACAAAACCAAAGACTGACCCAAAATGACCATCTGCAGCACGGCAATCAAGCCCACAGACTCACATGATTTCCTTGGAGTCCTTCTTGACGAAGGGCTGAGATGGCACAAGCAAGTCACGTATGCAGTGGGGAAAGGCACTGCATACGTATTACAGTTACGTTGGATATCCCTTTCTGCAAATGGAATACCTCTCACACTGTCCAGGCAACTATACACCTCAGTCGCCCTACCCAAGATGTTATACGCCCTTGACCTCTGGTGTAAACCCCTCTACACTGGAGAATCAGATGATACCAACAGAGGCTCGGTAGGCACCTCCAAATGACTAGGTAGAGTACAAAGAAGACTCGCAGCCATTAGCATCACAGGCACCTTCAGGACCGCAGCAACAGATGTAGTAGAAGCCCACGCCAAACTGATCCCCATAGCACAACACGCTCAGATGCTTTGCCACTGCGCAGCTCTCCAACTCGCAGCCCATCCCGCCACGCATCCTCTACATCCTCTCCTCAGAAAAACTGTGAAGCGAGACGTAAAACATCACTGATCCTCACTACATAACCTCATCAGTAGCTTCCACCTAAATTCCGCAAAAATAGAAACAATTACCCCAGTCCAGCATGCACCTTCAAACCCCCCTTCACCATTTATATAGCCCCAAACAAAGACAAATCTATACAAGAGCACAACAAAATTCAGCTAGGGACCTGTGTCTACACAGACAGATCCGGAATTAACGGAAACATTGGGGCATCAGCAGTTATTTACCTACCCGGCAAATGCCAACCTAAAACCCTCCGCTATCACCTAGGGAGTGAACAAGAACATACCGTCTATGAGGCAGAAGTACTAGGCATAACATTGGCAGCCCACCTACTGTCGATGGAGTGGGACCTCGAGCTCTCCATCAACATCTTCATTGACAATCAAGCTGCCATCAAATCCGGTGAAGTGCTCACAACTAAATCAGGGCATTATTTATCTGACCGTCTCATTAGTGTGACACGAGCAATCCACAAAAAACACCTATGCAGCAAGAAAGACATCACCATACAATGGGTCACCAGCCACAGGGATGTTCCAGGCAATGAAAAAGCTGATGATGAAGCAAAAGCCACAGCCTCTAACCCAAACTTCACCAGCTCTCGGAAACATCTCCCCTGCTTCCTATGCAAAGGCAAGCTACCTCTAAGTATTTCAGCACTACTCCAAAACCAAAAGCATATCGAGACGGAGAGATGGAAACGGTCTTGGGCAGCTTCAGCTAGATTCATTCTGATGTCTCATATCAATAAGAAACTGCTGACTGGCTCCTTTCTGCAGCTTGTCTCCCTCCTTACATGCAGACAATCATTCCTATTAATATGGCTCCACTCCCAACACAGCCCCCTTCATGACCACCTTCACTACATCAAATGCTCAGATTCCCCCCACTGCCCCAAATGTCCAGGGACAAGAGAAACCATCAAACACTTCATATTAGAATGCCCACAATATGTGTTCGAACAAGCAGTACTAGGTCGACACACACACCGCGCAGCACATAACATCTCACACCTTCTATATGACCCCATGGCTGTTCACCACCTTCTCAACTTCGTGAACACAACAAAACGACTACATTCCACACTCAGTGATGTCTCGACTACATCTAAAAGACAGCCTAATGACATACCATGTAGAATACCCACACTAAACACACGGTAAAAGATACCCCACCCAACTACTACATCGACCCACTACTCGTTGATGGAGGAAAGGTGATGCAGGGCCATAGGGAATAAGTTGGTGAGGTATAGGGGAGAAATTTGGTATGTACAGGAGACCCAGTGGCCAACACTACACCACATCAAGATGCACGAGGACGCCACCAACCACACCACCAACGACACTCACATCTGCCTCTCAAACTACCCAAATTTTTCTTTCCCTCTACCTTACTTACTTCGAGCCACACCCCTATTCCTACCATACCTGATTGCCCTCTGGACGAACCGAGTACATGATATCCATCGCACACATCAGCTGGCCCACCAAATCACGTTATGTATCACTCAGGTCACTGCTGATTTGGAAGACTTGCTCATCTAAAACTGTTGGCAGGAACAACAGGACTGGGGGGGGCCTACAGCTCGCTCCTCAGGGCATTTGAGAAGTCAGGGACATGGCAGGGACACAGGTGTCCCATTCATACCTAGCTTAGTTCTGTCCTACATAGGGTATAGTACCCCAATGGGACAAAAATAGTATTTAAGAAAAAAAACACACAGTGAAGGATGGAGCGTCAAAGTGGTGACGATTTCTTGCAGACACTCCATCACTGAAACTCACGGTCTGTGCTACTTCCTGGCGGCAAATGTTCATCAATACAGCAAATAGACAAATGGCACAAGGAATGTATATATATAAATATAATGCCTTTGCCTGCCCACACATTATCCCAGTAGCTCTACAATCCATGGTACATTCACACCTGGGTGACATCAAATGCCAAAGGATTATAATCCAGTTACAATTCTCATACAAAGACTTTGGACAAGCACAAGACACACTCATTTTCTCTATGAAATGTATTGGTTTGCATTTCATTGTGCACGACATGCATGATTATTCTACTAGCCCAAAGCCAAAAAGTTGACCTATAGTAGCCTCCTCAGTACTCAGCAGTTGTGCTCAGGAGGTGCCTGAATAAGGCAAGTCACAGCTCGCACAGTGCCACTGCCCAAGTGGCTCCTCAATTGACTCTAGCATAGCCATTCAATGTGAATATCACAACCTGGGATCACTTCTACACAACCTCTAGCTCACATACAACACATCCAACTGGTCTGATTCACCCAGTTTGACCTCAGTGTGACCATATAACTTGATAAATCTGTTTACATCAGTAATTTTACAATATTCTTCATCAGCAAAACACTGTTTTTCACACAGTGGTACAGTGGGTACAGTGATTCACAGTTGTTCACAGTATGTACAGGCAAAAATTATATTGTTTGTATAGCATTTAAATTCACTTTTAAACATATTTTATATCACTGTACAGTGGGGGACCTATCTGTGATACTGTGTCACTGTAAAGCACTGTAGATCACTGTACAGCACTACACAGTACCTAAGGGATTTGCTGATGTTTATTGGCTTATTTGTATCTTATTTGTCTTGTTGTACCATAAGTGGCTGCTTAGTGTGCCTTGGACATTTAATAAGTCAATTAACATCAGGAAAAAGGGACTGTGGCTGTAGTGACCAGCCAGAATTATTAGTCAATATTGTACAATGTTGTTACCGGTAACACTGTGGATTTCTATGTTGATAACATAGTCTATATAGTTCATCACACTAGCTATGTTGTACAATAAAATTTGAACATGGGCTACAATTACGACAAGAGGTACAGGACCATGCATGGCAGCCATTGACAGGTGTAGCACTAGAACAGCAAAGTTCACTATTGACAATATAAATATATGCAATAATGCCCAGTGATGTGAAATGATGCATGTTGGACCCCTTGTTCACTTGCTCTGGTCAGAGTTTAGTCTCTAGTCTGGATAGGATTTTCTGGCATCCGACAATGCCGGCCCCTGGGTATCTACATTCAAAAGTTCATGAGCCTAAGTCCAGATATGTACATAGGAAGGTAATGAGAATACTTACAACCTGCCTGCCTGCCCCCTGCCACCATGCAAACTTCATATTGGATGTATTCTGCACTGGTCAAAACTGTGTAGATCAATGTACCTGTTTAAGTAAAAAGTGTCAGCAGTCGTCATTGTCTGGCTGTGAATCCACAAGGAATCAACAGCACCACTTGGGAATTTCAGAAGTAGGTGGCATGGCTGAATGAGGTGAGTAATTGGTACCACTGCCATATTAGGAAGACAGTTCTGAGAAGAGTGACTAATGTGGAACATTTTGACATTGTGGTCAAAATGGTTTAATGGCTTGAACCAGTGAATATAGGTGAGAAGATGGGGATAATTGCCCAGATGAGGTGGCAGCTTGAAGATGGCATGGATTTTGGCTACACGAAGACCTGTAGACAGTGTTTAGTTTTATTTGGTTCAAGGTGATCACTGTGTACCATGAAACCCTTTAAGCTGTCATGCCTCCACATCATCCTGGACTAGGACCATGTCATACTGTGCTGGGATTTAGGGCTTGCAGGGTCCACATGAACACTGTGGGTGAGAACGGATCCTTGCCAGTAGGTTGGCATCTGACATATGCTCCTGCAACTGTAATGGAATCACCACATTACTAAAGCAGTCAAAACAATTATGGATGTTTGGTTGAAAGTATTGACTATCAAAGGGTAAAGTAGTGTGGAATGTTTTGAGTGCTCCAAGAAAGTTGACAGTGCCATGATGTTCAACCAAATATTCCACAGTTCTTTTGGGAAAGTAAGAATGAGAAGCAATGTGATAGCACTGCCCAGGAAGTAGAATGCTTAGCATAGTGTGGCAGGCCACTTTATGTTTGGTAGCATGGTCACTGGTGTCATCACCATGATACCCAGAAGCTAGATTGTTAGTCTGGCCATCATTGTACCAAGCAAGATATGTTTTGAACCAGATGATGGCTTTTTGATGAGTGAGCCATTTAGTCATTTGGATGGTATAGTCCTTCTGGTTGCTGGCGGCATAGGCTTTCTTGGCATAATTGATATGGAGACGCTCTGAGTTTTCAGTGTTGAGGCCATCCAGACTGCCAAACATCTTGATCGAGTCAACATAGTGGAGCAGCAAGTAAAGCTTTGGAATGTTGAAATGCTTGCAGTATCCCAGGTCAATGAAGACATCCTTGATGTGTGGAAGTTGTCCAGGGCATGCTGTAAGTCAGCGATGGTGTTGTCAGTGTGGGACTGGTATTGTGCAATGTAAATGAAGTTGAGCAATGCATGAGTGGCTTATACAACCTCCTGGTGTGGCATCATGCCAACAAGAGCACCTACAAAAACACACTGGAGTTGATGATCAGTACCAGTCCACTGCTGTACTTTCGAAATGCCCTCCTTGAAATGTTGGAGCCCAGGATAGAATGGCATTGTACAAAACCAACTGTCAAAGTTCTTTGTGCCTGCAAGAGTTGTGCACCATTTTTTGAGGTGATCTTTGAAGATACCTTGATGAAGCTGGTGTAGGATGTCTGAAGTGATGCAAGAGAAGATGTCGGAGTGGGGAAGATCAGCCCAGAAGGGAGAGAAAATGGGATGAAGGCCCTCAAAAATGAACTTGGGAGGGTATTGACCAGCAGCTTATGCGTGGAGGACATCTATTGTTTGGTCTTGATTGTGCAGTGGGAAATGCAAGTTGGCACCATGTTGGTCAGCAGGCACACAGCACTTTGGACAGCAGTTCTCTGCACAACAACCCACCAGGTACTACTCTGGGTGATCCCCAATGAATGCTGCAAGAATGGGGTAAACCTGCCAAATCTGCCCATCACCACACACTATCTCGACCCCATCTTGACCTGCAGTGACCAGTGGTTTAACAAGCCACTTCATGCAATAATGGAATAGGCAGTAACCAGCAACAGAGTTGTTCTCAAATGACTCCAGCTTAGAATCTGGCAAGTATCCCAACAAAATTGAGGCATGGCAAGCTGGCTGACAACAAACTTGTTTAGAGATGTTCCCAATGCTCAAGTAGACTGGCCAAGCAGTCTTGTCACCCTTGAATCACGACAGTTAAGTCTTGCTGGAAGCCAAAATGATAGGTGTAACGACCTAGTTATTCAATCTATGAACAACTGATAGTTGCGATGGCTTTGCTAGCTAGAGGGCTCTTGCAATGAGTAAGTCTCTTGTGAGAAGATGGTCTATTAGGCTTGTAGGCCTCAAGGAA
>JBBPNA010000541.1:0-17411 GCA_038090555.1 Boletus subcaerulescens | reverse complement strand
TCCTTGAGGCCTACAAGCCTAATAGACCATCTTCTCACAAGAGACTTACTCATTGCAAGAGCCCTCTAGCTAGCAAAGCCATCACAACTATCAGTTGTTCATAGATTGAATAACTAGGTCGTTACACTTTTGCAATGGACTTGGCACTTGTGCCACTTTTTCTAATTTTTCCCATTAAAGTGGCCCATCCTAAGTGCGAAAAAGTGTGGTATAAGTGAGGTACAAGTCAAGTTTAAGAAAAAAATGGCCTTATGCCACTTGTGCAGCACTTTTCTGCAAACCGAAAAAGTGCCAAAAAAGTGCAAATAAGGCCAGATAAGGCCATGACGATTTTGCTGATGTGAGCATACTTGAGCTACATGGTTGTCATTCTGTGGAGTAAGTGTAGAGTCCATACGACTAGAATTTCCTTGCTGACTTATTTTCAGTCTCATTCAGGTGCTGCAAAGTATGAGGGGAAATCATGGCCATATTGGGATGTTGTCCTACCACTAATGCCCAGCATTGGAAAGGGTACATATGTGTGGCACCCGGGACAAACCAAAAAGTGAGGTCAAAAGAAGATTGTAACGGACATTGTAGCTACCCCCCCTACTCCTTTCAGTGCTGTTGTGGACCCCAGCCGCACTGCCAGGCCAAGTGGTGTACAACACCATTTCGATGTGCAGATGGCTCCCCCTAATGCAATCAATACTGCTCTGAACCACGACCCCAATTCAATTCCCCCTTCCACACCATCTACCTATCTTCCCCCTCCTTTTGCTGCATCTGCTGCAGGCAGTGCAATGACAAGTGTTAGCCAGAAGCGGAAAGCTCCAAGTACTGTTGGCTCACTTGCTGCATCACAAATCTCAAAACAATCTCGCCCATTGTCTGCTGCTGCACAACAAAAGGTTGAAAGTGACACAATGCTGCAAACACTAACCAGCTTCCTGGACAATGTCAGCCCTTCTGTTCTTCAGCCCGTCACATTGGCCTCTTTGGGACTGGTGCAAATGCAAATGCAAACACAGCAACCCTCATCAACCCACAATACTACTGCTACTAGTAATGACTACATTGACCACACAGCAGAAGCTCTTTCATCATGCAAACTCACACCATCTCAGAGGAATACCATCGCCGACTACATAAGCAATGTACAGAACAAGAGGCGTGTGAAGTTCTTTCTTATGTTTGATCAAGCATCGCATGAGATGTGGATCCAGAACACGCTTGCCGAAATCCAAGCCCAAAAGGATGGTATGGATCATGACGGGCAGTAGTAGACATAATTTTGTGTGTTACATAGTATGTATTCCCCTTTCCCTGGCTTCGCGGCAGTACTAGTCTTGCCACATAGCCTCTGCAATGTGATCACGCCGCTCCTCTGCTCTCCGCCATTCTGCTGTATTAACTGGACCCTCTGCGAGGACTCCATCTGCAGCAAGGTCGCCATCATCTTCCTGGGTGCACTCCAGATGGTGCACTTGGAATTCCGGAGTGAAAAATGTATCAGGATCAAGTTGTTGTGTGAAATTGTGCAGGGCACACAGTGCCACTGGTATACTCATTTGCACATCCATTGAGTACTCGGGAGCCAGCAGAAGAATCTGCCATTGTCGTTTGAGAATCCCAAAGATCCGCTCAATTGCATTTCATGTTGAGATCTGGGTATTTGCTTTCTGCTCTTCTATTTCATAACCCAGATTCTAGACCTGATTACATCAGTGTTCCAGACCTTCGGACAATAGGTCCGAGTACACTATCACATATTACTCATCATATGACATCATAGATAACAGCCATTATTGCTATTGACTATAGATAGGACTCTTATCATTCGTGATATGATATGACTCATTCCTATCTCTTATCTTTACCTACCCTAGAGTAGAGACATACAGGTACAAACAATACCTGAACCCTATATAGAGGAGAGCTCACTCTGTATCGCTCTCCTCAGTTCTTATACTCTCTCTTATACAAGCATCTCCTCTTTGCTTCTATAAAACTCCTCTGCTCCTCAAGCTAGCAACCTCTATCCTCAGACCTAATGAGTACCTCCCACTAGGCACATATCTTCCTCTTGTCACTTGCATTATGCTTGTGGCACCTACTGTCCTCACAGTAGAGACAAACGGAGTACCGCGCACTTCGTTAGGTTATGAGCCCTGCTTAATCAAGGCTTGACATCTTGCGCTTTCCTGTCACCCTTGATCTAGCAGAATGGAGGCTAGAGTTGCTGCGAGTTTCTCCCAGACTATTGTCCTCCTTGGACATTGTCTTATGCTTGTTGCTACCAACATCCCCTTATATGCATTTGAGGCTGTTTACTTCTTTGTTCATCAGTTCAGAGATATCCTCATTCAAGTTGATGATGGTTGTTTTTCTCCTGAAATGAATCACACCGCTAACCATGAACATTACTCGTTGCATCTGGTTCTGTCTTCTAGACCCCAACAACCAGATCAACAGGTTCGTGGTGATTCACCTCCACCTCCATTGGAGAGACCATCATCTTCCCAACCATTGTCTGAACCTGTGACCAGAGTAACCTATGAGGTTCGCTCCGAGAGACCCTCCTTGCAGTCGTCATACTTCCCTGCTCCTGAAGAGATTCCTGCTCCCATCGTTCCCACTCCTTGCCCAGAGGATCCTCACTGTCATATTTGCCTCACCACTGATTTGACACCCTTCCATCTTCCTTGTCCTTCTTGTCAACACCACATTGAAGAAGGAGAATACTGTGATGGTTTAACAGGACTTGGTGCCCATACATCTGGAGTCTATCACAAACAACTCGTTCGAGGTGGTTATATCTTTGCTCCAGCTTACAGACCCTTCAGAGGATGGACTAGATTGGTTTCAATCCTCTCTAACCTTCCGGACTTGGTCAATAGTCCAGAACCGATTCCTATCCCTCCTCTTCCTGCATCATCTCCTCCTTTTCCATCTTATACTCTGTCACACAATCCCCTTAATGGTGAACCTCTCCGAATCCCAACGCCAGAACTTGAATCTAGGCTTATCTCCAATGAGCTTCAATGCCTTCGAGAACAGTCTTTGGCAACAATCCGTCAAGTATCACTTGACACCTTTGGCCAACCCAGATCAAGGAGGAATACATCGGGAGGAAATTTTCCAAGATCCCCTTCTGCTACCACCAAAGAATCTCTGCCACCCTATACATCATCAAGGGAGGGTAGTCCCCTTCCTTAGACAGACAGGCTTTGGACCTTGGGTTCATTTGAGGAAATTCCACTGGGTGGTGATTCCTTTTCAGGTGTCATCAGCCGAGACTTCTACCTGAGATGATTCTATCCTTGCATGTTCACTCATATTCAAGGATGAGTCCCTTTCCTCTGCTTATGCTGGTGCCGGATGGGCTTTCCCCTCTGACACTTATATTTCTACCCCACCTACATTAGTACACTTCCAAGGTCATGAAGTTCTTCACAGAGATCTCTTTCCTCCTCTTTCTCACTTTGACCCTGGAGACATTTATCGTTCTCATGACATACATGAGGTTCTATATGATTCTCTCTCTCCAAACATTTACATCAGTGATCCCATTGACTGGTACAACTGATTCACTAGGCAATTGGCTCCTACTCCAACCCAGCGGTACTGGAATTACAATTTTGACAAGTACCTTCACAAAAGCTGGAGATCTGTGAACCCTGTCCAACACAGACTTCAACAGCAGATTAGGAAGCATTCAACGCTTTCTGAGATGCGAGAGGCTTGCCTCCACAGACTCTATGGAGAACAGGATGAAGGCAGACCACCTCGTCATGCTGCTGCCATTGCTGGTGAAGTTCGGAGATGTTCCCTCTTGTAATGGATCAGATCGGACATGGGCAATGTGTAACGACCGAAGTCTTCACTAGGATCGAGAGATGAGTGCAGTCTAAACGAGATGTCCTAGAGCACTTGCTGAAGTCCTATGTTGTTGTCAATGAAGGTCTATTAGGCTTGTAGGCCTTAAGAGAAGACTAGGGGAAACAACAAGAGAAATAGACTAAGGTCTATACTACTAAAGTATGACTATATATACTAAGAGAGACCGTGCACAGACCATGCTATGTAGAGGCTATAAGTAGTAAGTATCTCTGATACTGGTTACCATGAGGCAAGATAAGCATAGCCTAGATAAGAGGGGTTAATGCTATTGGACGATAAGGGAAAGTGAGTCAAAGGGGAAAGCATGAGGCGAGCATGAGGATGCAATGTGTACAACACGTGTTGCACAGCCGAGATAAGAGATAAGGTCATGTGACTGATCACGTGACTAGACATGTGACTGCTGACGTGATAGGGATCATGTGACTTGATAAGATAAGAGTTGCAAGGGTTATCTGTTAAGACTTAGCTATGTGGTAAGCAATAAGAGGTGAAGGCGAGAGAATAAAGTTTGCGAGATATAGCGTCTGTTACACAATGTATATTTCTTGAGCACTGGGACTTGACAACATGGTTGAGGAATTGATACTCTTGATGATAGTACATCTCTCCTTTCGATTTGAACACTGACTGTTTCCAACAGACATGTTGGCATCTGTTCCAGCTGTTGCAGATCGATGGATCGATGGATCCCTCCTTAGTTGTATTCCAGTCCTTGATGGACAGAAGAACTATTCCATTTGGAGTGCTAGAGTTCAAGGCATCTTAGCCTCGATAGGTGGACAAGATTTCATAGATGATCACTTCTATAGATGAAGCAGCTTGGAAGGCCGCAGATTTAAAGATTCTAGGCTTTCTTTCCATCACTGTGAATGATCAGTTATCCATCACCGCACCGACTACTTGGACGGAATTCCAAGTCAACACTGGAACTACAGCTGCGCCTGTTCAAACGACCTACCTATGGTCTAAGGCCTACCACTTTTGGGACCTCTTATCTGATCGTTTTGCCTCAAAAGGCATCACAGGGCAGTTCTACTGGCTGCACAAGGTTCTTCGCACTCGCATTAGAACCCAGCATGTATCAGAAGACATTTCGGAGATACAGCAGTATTTTACAGGCATGTTCAACACAGGCCTTGTACTACCCAAATCTCTTCGAGCCATGTTCATACTGGCTCAACTCCCTGATGATTTTGAAATGCTTCATTCTACCCTCATCCATACCACTCATGAAGACGACTTCACAGTGGACAACAACATTCAAGCCATTTTTCGAGAAGTGGATTGTTGAAGCTCGAAGCTTTACCCTCTTTCTTCACACATCACTTATGTGCAAGTGCCACCTCCTCACCCATCTTCATCATCCTTGTCTTTGAACAGGACGAACATTATTCATCGTGGCCCTCCACAGCAGAACAAGTGGAAGAACCAACAACAGCCTAACCAGCAGTCGTCAGGCCAACCTTCATCTTCTGGGGGAAACCCAAAGAAGAAGAGACACTTGAACAATGAGAAGAGAGGATGGTATAATCAGTGCAATGCTGATAAGAAAGGGAAAGGCAAAGCACCTGCTCAAGTATCAATGGTAAATGAGTTTACTAACTCTAACCCTGATCCCTACTATGGGATAGTCGAGGAAGACTTTCAATCTACCTCTAGACTTCAGGAGATGGATGTTGAGCATCAAAGCTTCGACTCTGATGTTGTTGAACATGGATGGGATGAACCATCAGATGACTCCATGGACATTTCGCCAGACATGCAATCTGCTGTCCACCGGTCCTTTCGTTCCCGCCATCTCTCCCTCTGATCCTTTAGAGAGTACAGATCAAGCTGGTAGGATCACCAAGCAGAAGAAGCAGAAGAAGACTACCTTTGTGTTAGGGTCAGTCATGGGACAATCAACACCTGGTCATTCGATCAGAGAGTTTCCTCTCAAGGAGGAAACTTCCTCCTACTTTAACAATTATAATCTGGTTTCCTTCACTAGCCTCTCACGTGGCATCCAAGGGATGACAATGAGAGAGACCCCCTTGCCTCCTAGTGATGTAACTAAAACTGAGAATCACATCTTCTCTTCTGCCTGGTGCACTGTTGGAAACACATTAAGTCCAACTCGTTCACATTGAATGATTGACAGTGGCTGCACTGATCATGTCACTCCATATCTTGATGACTTTGCTCATCTCTCGCAAGGAACCAAGAATGCCTCAATTGCTGATGGTTCTCTTGTCTCCATGTATGGTCCTGGTAAGGTTATCCTTCGACCTCATGGTAGTGACCCTTTGGTCCTTGAACAGGTATGGTATGCACCTCGAGCATTGCACAGACTCTTGTCTGTTGCTACCCTGACTTCTCAGGGGTATCAATTTGAAATTGATTCTACAGAAACTTGTATCTGGAACAACCAAGGACATCTGGTAATCCAGGCATCTGCCTCATTTCCAAATAACAATCTACACTGGTTTCAGTCTTCTATGATTACTCCAGGGAAGATTGCCTTGGTGACCTCAATTGATTCTTTCTCTTTGTGGCACCTTCAGTTTGGACACTGCTCCAAGAATGCACTCCGACAGCTTCATAATCACACCTCTGGTTGTCCGGATATCTCTATCTCTTCTGACTTTCCTCCTTGTAAAGGCTGCTCTGAGGGTAAAATGGCGGATCGCAGCTTCAGTCTCTCTATCAAGTGTACTTCTCGTCCTCTTGCTCTCCTTCATACTGACCTCATGGGACCATTTCCTGTGGAGTCCCGCTCCAGGTCTTGCTATGTGTTAACCCTCATTGAGGATTATTCCGGCTTCTCTCTCCTTGCTTTCCTTCGGGAAAAGTCTGGTACTTTAATTACACTTCAACACCAGTTTGCCTGGCTCGAAGCTCACTCTGACTGTTACGATCGCTACAATAAGCATTTGGACTTAACAATTTTCTTTTCTTTCTAACCCCTATCTTTCTTTCATGATCTAATCTAATCTCTTTTCATCTCCGCTTTATCGCTTCTATTCACACATGTATATCTCATCTCCCACATCTATGTTTCTCTTTCACATTAGATACACACTGCAGCCTCATGCTGCCACATACATGCCCTTCCCTCATGTTACCCAGTATCAAGGATACTTACTATATATAGTGGTAGCATAGCTTGGTCTGTGCGCATGTACCAGTAGTATAAATACTATTCCCAAGTAGACCAAGACTCCCCAGTCTTGTTCTCTTGGAGTTCTCCCCTTAAAGGCGACTCTATCATTTCTTCTCTTTGTCTTTGTCTAGCAAGTAGCAACCTAGCAAGCTTCACTCAACAAGTGAGTCTTTAAGGGCCATTTCACAGATGGGTTGCTCACTTTCCCAACTGTCAGCTCAGCCGAATGGCTCAGCCCAAGGTAATGGGATTGTTAGGATGGACTTGGCCCCAAAATACGATGTCTCATCCCAGACATGGGCTCATCCAAATGCCTTGGCCTAAGGCAATGATTCTTGTCACTAGGGCTTGGCTGTGCAATTTGGTCCTTCACAATGCCCCTGGTCAGAGGCTTGTTTGAATTAGACAGTTACTCACTCTGCCAAGTGTGAGCTGACCTGAATGGCTCGGCCAGCGGCAATGGGCCTTTTCCCTAGGGCTCGGCCATGCAATTCAGTCACTCATGATCCCCTTGGTCAGGGGATCATTCGAATCAAACGAGTTGCCCAATCCCCCATGCACAAGCTCACCTGAATGGCTCGGCCAAGGAAAATGGATCTTGTCACTACAGCTCGGCCATGCAATTCAGCGGATCGCAATGCCCCTTGAAAGGGGCTCAATCAAATCAGACGGGGTGCTTATGTCTCAACCCCGGGCTCACCTGAATGACTCAGTCCATGGCTCATGGTCTTTTCCATCAGGCTCGGTCATGCACCTCAGTGCATCTCGATATGCCTGAACAGGGGGCCCATTCCTATCATCCGGGAGGCTCACCGGAATCTAAAGGCATCCACCCTGAGGCAGGCTCCTCCAAACTCGATGCATTAAATGCAAGCAGGGTGGATCGATTAATACAGTACATAGTGGCTATATGGGGTCAGAGATCCTTCTCTGACTAGGAGAATCATGTATCTGTTCAACTGCCATTTCCTCATTGCTCGATACATCTAGTGTGATTCCCTCATGAACTGGGTCACCACCAGAATAATGCACTGGATGATCGGTGGCGCAAGCGTGATATTGCAAGCCACAATGTCAAGCACTTGGGCAATTGGTACTAGAGAGCAAAGTTGTAAAGGACACTGAACCGGTTGACTTGAAAGTTTGAGACACATCAAGTCCAGATCCTCCGGTTCAAGTCCGGCAAGATCCGAGGTTATGGGTACGGAGGGGAACAGAGGTGTGACCAGAGTCACGGATGTATGGAGAACAGAGCACGGAGATTACAGAGGTGGAGGACGTTGGCGCAGGACTTATGTGTCGTGCCCTTGTCAAGTCCTGTGTCCTCATATTTGGAGTAGAGGAAGATAAAAGGGAAGTCAGACTTGAATGGGGGTGACTTAGTTAATTTTCATACTGAAGGTATGACAGAATAATACAGGGGATTATATAGTACTCGAATCTGGAGTAAGTCTGGATCCGGAACTACTATGTGAAGGCAATGTACATCAGATAGTCAGGCTGAGTAACAGAGCACGGAACACAGCCGGAGAAGGCTGTAACGATCGGACAGCTGGAATGCAGACTATAACGGAAGAGGATTAATGAAGGTATGAGTTCGGAGTTACAACTCCATGGATGTCCGTTGTGATGTCCGTTGCTCCTAGGTCAAGGGTTGTCCGAGAATACCCGGAGTTGTCCAGAGTTGGACTTGGGTAAAATCTGGGACATGACAAGACATATCTGTAGCATAGTCAGGTATCATACTATTAAACATATGGTGCCTCTTGGAGAGTTGTCGATCACAAACCCAAATGTAAGTTACCTAAGAAAATCATCAGCTGGAAGAAGAAATCCTAAATACCGAAATGTCAACATGCCACTACCCCCGACTCAATGGTGAGGCCTAAGAATATGGTGGTCACAGAACCTCGCGCATGGGAGTGCACTGATCATTGGCTGTTGGCGTATCCAACGCGTGACCTTGTTGCACATTCCAAACCTTATACAATTCATTATATAGCTTCGTGTTTTGTTCTGTATGCTCCCTCAGTTGTTTGGTCACGACGTCTGAGGGTAAGCATCTCTGTTCGTCTACTATACATCTATACTCACATGTTCATAGTTGACTCTATCCAGGTATTTAACTCAGTCGTTCGGTCACAATATCTGAGGTTGACTCTGTCCAGTTCTAATATTGGCAGGGGGTGACCCACTCACTTCTGAGTAAGCCAATATAGTTTATGACCCTCAAGCACCACAGTGCCACCTTGAACATACTGCTGCCAGCCATGTGGTGCCAGACAAGGCTGGCCAGGTGTATCTGGCTCTGTCCAGAATAGGAAATTTGTTCACACCAGGAATCTCTCCTCAGATAGCTTCACTGAATCCTGGCCTGGGGCAAGTATGGTTACTTATTGAGGCCAGCTGTTGGCAAAGGCCAAATGTGTTACAGTTGAGGCTGACTCCAACACTGCAGATTATCTCATTGAGGGACTGGTGGCTTAGTGGTGGATGTGTCACCTTTCCCTGGGTCTGACTCCACCAGATCTGGTTGGCTCGTTGGCTCGTTGTGGGTTCAGCAAAGGGCCAGCCCTCAGCATTTGAAGATGATGTCACACGGATATCTCATACCTGCCATACCAGAGACAGTCAATGTGTCACCCCAGGTATGTCATGCTTGCCTTCACACTGACAAAATCCATCAATCATCAATTTGTGGTAAGCCTCGTTTGGGCGTGTACCTCAGCCTGGTGGTGGCGGGGGGATATATACAATGATGACATAATCTCTGTAGACCATGACAGACATCACAGCTCGGAAATGCTCAATATAGTTATCAACCAGGATATTGGGGTGGCGAGGCACTATCTTAGTATCCTCATTCTCCTTAGAAACTTCCACTGACATCTCCTTTATGGCCAACATGCTGAACTCGGAAAGGGGTGAGTCAGCGCCCCAACGTGTTGTAATGATCCACTTTACATCCTGCTTGCAGTGTGGGTTTTGAGGATCATCATGGATTGACGTCGACCAGGATCTGCCTCCATCGACATTTATGAGCGTGATGAGAGCTGTTGTGGTGGATGTCACTTTGATAGAGGCTCTGATCACATTTCCAGCGATGATGGAATCTGGACTGAGCACTATTTCCCTCCCCTTGGCAAAACCTATAAATGACAAGAGTGAGATGGGTTACTGACACATGGTTTAATCACCTTACCTCTATAAAAGACCCCATCCATAAATACCTGCCCAATGATTCCAGCCCCGATGGTAATGGCATCGCACCGGGAGGTGCTGATACCCACCATGATAACAAAAAACAAGTCAATGTCACCCTCAAAACTGGGGACAGTAAATGTGCCGGCGGCAACTGTGACAGTATCTTCCTATCGGAACAAGGCAGAATGAGACCAAGTGTTAAATGATCAATAAGAAACATGCCACTGATTCCACTATCCAGGTAACATCAGCTGACTCACGAATTGGAAAAACAGTTGTAATGTTGATAAAATTTTCAACACAGTTGAGAAATGGGGGCTGTTGCCTCTCGGGGTGATAGTGCGCGAGAACTGCAGAAACGAACAAGAAACTGGAGACGAAATTCAAGCGCATGGCAAGAGTGAAAATGAGGTGGGCATTGAAAGCCCTGCGCAACCTCACGGTTTTAATAGAGGTTGGATGAGTCTGAAACACATACATATGGTTGTTTAAACACCTCTGACAGTCGTGTGTACAGTAGACTAGGCGGGGGTGGTTGACACGGTGTTAGATAACAAAAACGCACAGAGCCTATACCACCTCCGTTGTGCCATGGGTGTCTGCTTCGCCTAAATCCCTAGTCTCGAACTGATAGCCTTTGGAATGATATCCAAGCAAGTCGCAGTATCAGTGATTCCGGCCCCAATGGTAGAGCCATAGCATGTGGAGGTGCTGATAGCCACCATGATAACAATAAACGGGGCATCGTCGCCCTCAACACTTGGGACAGTAAATGTGCCAGTGGCGGTTTGGACAGTTTCTTCCTATCAGAACAAGGCAGAATGAGACCAAGTGTTAAACAATCAATAGGAAACACGCCACTGATTCCGCTAACCAGGTAACACCAGCCAACTCGCCAAGTGGTCAAACGGTGGTACTGTTGATAGATTTCTCGACATGGTTTAAGAAATGGGGGCTGTTGCTTCTCGAGGTGATCACCCAAGAGAACCGCAGAGTTTTCTCATACACTGACATCTGCATACTGCGACTCGCTTATTGAATATCACTCCAAAGGCTAGGCAATGCTGTAGATATCCACCGAAGGCAACCAAGGGTAATTTCAGAGGGGATTCATGCGAAGCAGACACCCATAACACTATCATGATCCGTCAATCACAATGAAGGTGACATAGACTCTGTCCGTTTTCGTTATCTAACACTGTGTCAACCAGCTCCGCCTATAGTAATCTACTATATGTACACATGACTGTCAGATGCGTTTGAACGACCATGTGTTTCAGACTCATCTGACCTCTACTCAAACCATGAGGCTGTGCAGGGCTTTCAATGCCAACCTCACCATCTATCTTCACCCTCGCCATGTGCTTGAATGACACTGTCATCTCCAGTTTCTTGTTCGTTTCTGCACCCCCGATGAGATTTGCGGTCGCAGAGGTATTCATGGCCATGTGTCATCTCTGGCCCTGCCTCTGAATCCCCACGCAGCTCTTCCTATGTTGACTCCAGTGGGAGGGAGCGCTGTGTAAGCACTGATTCGGACTTGCCCCAAAATCGTGAACGTTTTTGGCCTCCTGAGTCCTGACCTGGCTTGGTGACCATCTGCCGTCACTTGCCATCAGCAAACCTTCTAACGAAGTGTGCGGTACTCCATTTGTCTCTACTGTGAGAACAGTAGGTGCTGTTACAACTTCTCTTTTCTTCACTTTACTTGTCACTTGTACTACTATGCTTACTCACTCATTTGAACCACACTATAGGACTTTCTTTTCTTTTCTTCATCGCTGACTCATTCCCCCACACGTAACCCTTATCTCTTATCACTTGCTTTGTCAGCGACTTCCTTCCATCTTGTTCTCTCTTGTTCTATGCCTGCCCTTACATTAACCGACCCTGAACTCCTCTCCATATATATAAGACCAACTTCTAACTCGGTTGTACCTTAGCTTAGATCTCCTTGGATATCACTGGAATCTATTCCGTTGATCTCATCTCTCGACTCTAAGACTCATCACTAGCACTTGACTAGCTCCTTGTCTCTTGAACCCACAATTTTCTTTGAAACACTACTGGCTCTTGACCAGTAGTGATCCTCTGTTCTAAGGACCTCGTACCGCCATAAAGGATATGCTCATCTCGAAAACCCGTTCGCTCGAACCTTCCAAGGCTACATTCGTCCCTACCCGGGCCAAACATAACAGGTGCCACAAGCGTAATGCAAGTGACAAGAGGAAAGTATGTGCCTAGTGGGAGGTACTCACTAGGTCTGAGGATAGAGGTTGCTAGCTTGAGGAGCGGAGGAGTTTATAGAAGCAAAGAGGAGATGCTTGTATAAGAGAGAGTATAAGAACTGAGGAGAGCAATACAGAGTGAGCTCTCCTCTATATAGTGTTCAGGTATTGTTTGTACCTGTATGTCTCTACTCTAGGGTAGGTAAAGATAAGAGATAGGAATGAGTCATATCATATCACAAATGATAAGAGTCCTATCTATAGCCAATAGCAATAATGGCAGTTATCTATGATGTCATATGATGAGTAATATGTGATAGTGTACTTGGACCTATTGTCCAAAGGTCTGGACCATTGATGTAATCAGGTCTAGAATCTGGGTTATGGAATAGAAGAGCAGAAAGCGAATACCCAGATTTCAACATGCCGCCACATTCCCTGCATCTGCCACTACTACTAACATTGTCAAATCCCTCCCCCTCGCCAAGGGTGGCTCTGAGGCCACCAGCCCCTCCTTGACACAACAGGATAAAGGCAAGGGAAAGGCCCAAGCCCCTCCTCCTTGAGGCCCTTCCTAGCATAGTCCCACTGGTCGCGATGGTGATCATGCCCCATCGCGATCCAGGGCTGAGGACAAGAGGAAGGGTCTGTTGAGAGACAGCTGCAAAGGGAAGGAAAAGGCCCAAGAGCCAAGTGAGACACATGAAGGAGATGTCGAAGAAATGAGAGGCCACTTGATGGAAAGAGCCCCGTCTATTGGTTGGTGATCTTGAAACAGGAGCCAAGCAAGAACGAAGGCCAGAGCTCCCTGTCCCTCTTGCCCTTCTCCCCCAGCCGAATCAACAGGATCTGGTGCATGCAACAATTGCGTGAAGCACCAGTTCGAATGCACTCCCATCGAAGGACGTGCCTGTGCAAAATGCTATGAGAGCAAGGTTTGGTGCAGCTTACTGGCCAAGAAGAGGGTAAGATCTGCTTCCCGTTCCCGCTCGAAAGCAAGACCTTCCTGGGCGAAGTCTTCAACATCCAGATCTCAGGACCAGGAAGCCAGCACTTCCAACATCAACTCACCGAACATCCCCACCAAGAATGCCTCTCCATCTGCCTCTCCGTCTACTAATGACAAAGACAGAGATTCCTCCCCTCCTCTGAAAAGGACTCGCAAGAGCAAACCCTCTATTTTCGGCCCATCACAGGGCCCTCTACCAACCGCAACTGTAGTTGTTCAGACTGGTCCATGACAGAAACAAAGTAGGTCATTCAAAATGACCAGTACAATAATGAATCTAATATATTTCCTCACAGTCCTAGAAGGAGTGGTCTTGCCATCCACAAAGAGACACTGCCCTCTCGTCATCCCAACAGCTCAGTCCACTTCAGGCACACCCACACCTTCAACCCCATCAACACCCACCGTGGCGGATGAAGACAGGCTGGTCAATGCAACTGAGCACAACATGGTGCTCGAGGAGCTCCAACACATTCAAATGCAGCAGGTCAAAATGGATCAACACATCTGAACATTGGAGGACTGACTCCGGGAGATGCAGCAGGGCCTTGAGACGTTCACTTGACTGATTTGCTGTGCATGGCCTGACCTGGCCGGTGAAGTTGGCACATCCATGCTGGCATTCCCTTTTTCGGCTTCAATGCCATCTCTGGAGAGTACTAACCCTATGCTCTCTTCAGCTCCATGTACACCACCACCTAATCAAGAAGTTCCCCTCCAATCCTCACCAACCCCTCAGGTGCTCACCAACTCCCACATGCAATTTCCTGACATCAACAGATCCCTGACCTCTGATCAGTTGATGGTGCTTCACCTGCCAACCCCACCTCCTCAAGATCGGCTGAGCCCTCTACTGGACAAGGCTGTATATGAATGTGGTTGTACACCAGACCATCCACCCCCTCAACCTGAAGCAATTCTGGGGTCATTCGCCAGTGAAGTACTTAGCACCGCATCTGATGTTTCCGAGAATGCGATAGCGGCCCCAGAGGGTAATGAAGATCCATTGCGCCATCCCAAAATCGTGGAAGGGCCGGATACCCAGAGCGTTGGGCAGGATATGCGGGCCAAGGCCATTCAACTTCTGCAGCAGTACCCCGATAGCCCTGAGGATGACTCCATAGAAGGTGTAGAGCCCAAGGGTGTTTGAGGAACCTGTATTGGTTGTACTCAATTTGTTCATTTGCTGCGCCGTTTCTTATGGACATGTACATAACACCTCGAACCCCATCTGTACATCCACGGACATCAAGCATGGTAGTAAGTAGATAACCTAAATGTATCTCTTTGCCGTTCTTGCGATCAGTGTGACAATGTGATCATCAGCCTGAGGATTTGCCTGACTGTCTTTTTGGACCTCATAATCATCATCCGGCCGGTGTGGGGGTTGGTGCTCCTGTCCAGACCTCCGGGGAGTGACCAGCGCTGGTGACTCACTGACATCTAACTTTCTGGAAGTTGCATTGGGAGTGGGCGTCGTTGATTTTGCAACATCACCTTGTGGCAAAGTCTTTGACCTTTTGGTCGGCTGAGCACCTGCTTTAGAAAGTAAGGTTGAAGGTGATAAGAGCTAAAGAATACGATTTAACCCACCATCTAAGCTGTTTGATGCTCAGCATCGTTTCGGCCCAGATTCATCCTCAATCAGCACCCCCTTGGTGCTTTTGGATGTAGTCATTTTGTCGGTCACATTTTGGTCTGTACAAGGAGTATTGGCCTTGTCCCAAGATCATGCCATTTCTTCACTCACCCAAAACCAACTTAGGAGCATTGCTGGATGTAGGCTTTCTGATCTTCAGCTTGAGAGAAGGATGATTTGTGTTCGGTCCATTACCAGGAGTAACCGCCGAGGTATTCACTTTTGGCTTCTTTATGGCAGATTTTAACACCGGATGCTGGGAGTCAGAGCCTGCTTCGGCTTGCTTTGCATACACCGGGGGTTCATGTCATGCAGCCTCAGTTGCCTTTAGCTTGATATATATCACCGGTACCTCATTGATATCATTTCCATTGGATATGCTCTTAGCCAAGCCTGTGTGTATCCAGATGATCACTCAAGATGCAGAGTGATTGGCGAGAGACATTGCACTTACTTTTCTCAGTAGCTTGTTGGCTTTCCCCTGGTCCTGGGGTGGGCCGACGCATATACCAATCCTTCCCTTGGAGTTGTTTCGGCTCTCCCTCCAGACCTGTTTCCTGTTTCTTCACTAGCTTCAGCTTCGGCCTTGGTGGGCCAACCTTATCTCAGCCAGTGCTGCTAGAACTTGGCATGGTCTGATCGCAAGCTTTCCCACAAATTAGATTAATGATCATCCGCTGAGGGATGGAGGATTGGTCACCCATTGCATTTAGCTGCCCTTCCTGGCCCTCAACGGCTTTTGGCTTCGATGTGGGCCCAACGTCCAACTGCTTTGCAGCGCCTTGCACTCGTTCATTACTACCAGCTCTATTTTTGTCTTTTCCTTGGAATGCTCTGCTTCAATCCAATGGTATTATTTAATGGAATGAAACCAGCATACCGTGATACGGATCTGAAGTTGAGTTCTTCGGCTGCTTTCCCTTCTTTGGGCCCTTACGTTTTGGGGGACCATACTTGACTTCACCAGTCATCAGGCGGGAATCCCGGGTCCCCCCTTCTGTTTGGAAACCATTAGGGCGTCCACACCGATGCATATATTCCACAAACCTTCAGTACCTTCATTTTCACCTTCCTGGCCAACAAGTCTTACCTCACCTTTTACCTTATGCTGGCCAGCTTTGCCCTTCTTCTGGTTGGCCATACCTTTGTCTGTGTTCAACCCGCTCTCAGCCATGGTGGTCCCTGGGGTTGAAGCCCTGTCGGCCTTTCCTTTCTTCTGGCTGGTTGTGCCTTTTGTTACAACTTTCTCTTTTCCTTCATGCTACTCGTCGCTTGTACTACTACGCCTACTCGCGCGTTCGAATCACTCTAGGACTTTCTTTTCTTTTCTCATCGCTGACTCACTCCTCTCACGTAATCCTTATCTTTCATCACTTGCTTCGTCAGTGACTTCCTTCCATCGTGTTCCTCCATGTTCCTTGCCTCACTTATGCAAACCGGCCCTAGTCACTCCTCTGTGTATTTAAGACTGACTCTCAGCCCGGTTGTACCCCAGCTTAGATCTCCCTTGACTTCCCTTGTACTACCTCGTACTTCGTGGAATCCATCTCTTCAAAAGCCTCCTCACCGAGTCTAAGTCTCACTGCCAGCATAGACTGGCCCTTGCCCTTCGAACCCTCGAACCATTGACTAGCAATAGACTAGCAATGGTACCTTTGCTCTACGGACTCCGTGTCGCCATAAGGACACGCTTGTTCAGAACCCTCGTCTCCTTGAACCTCTAAGGGCTACGTTCGTCCCTATCCGGGCCAAATGTAACAAAAGATCTAAGCTCTATACCACGTGGCTACCACCGCTGTAGTTCCGCATCACCATTGCTCATCAGACCCCCCAACTCCCACGACGCCTGTGGGACCTTGCCTACCAAGAACCCTCTGACGAAGAACAGAGTACCCCTGACCCAGATCTCGATATCGAGATTAACCCCAACGACAACGAAACACTAGACCTTTCCCACCAACTATCCGCCACCCTCTCCATCCCTCAAATCCCTACCCCTCCTTCTCCTACCCCCACGGCTCTTACTGGACATATCTTCGGAAACCCCCCAGTACCTCCTCGACCCTCTCTACCCCCTAGAAACCCTATGACTTTCAAAGCCACGGAACTCCGCCTCAGAGCTCCCAAACCCTTCGATGGATCCGCTGACACCGCCAATCAATGGCTGAACACCATCCGCTTTTACCTCGCAGTAAACTCCACCATCTATGACACCGACGCTAAGCAGATCGCTTTCGCTCTTTCTCATATGACCAAAGGATCCGCCCTTGTCTGGGCTAATACCTTTCGGCAATCTGCTAT
>JBBPNA010000540.1:0-17550 GCA_038090555.1 Boletus subcaerulescens | reverse complement strand
TGCCTTATACCTCATGTTTCCCAGTCTCAAGCCTAGTAATCCTAGTATAGTATCTATAGATAAGCACTGCTTGGTCTGTGCCCCTATCTCTATAGTATAAGTAGTTGATCTAGTTAGTATCTAGTTCCCTAGTCTAGTTCTCTTGTTCTTTCCCTAGTTTCTTGAGGCCTACAAGCCTAATAGACCATCTTCTCACAGAGACTTACTCATTGTAAGAGCCCTCTAGCTAGCAAAGCCATCACAACTACCAGTTGTTCATAGATTGAATAACTAGGTTGTTACAACAGGTCAGACCTGCCCCCGGACATATTCCTGGTCGGCTTATGGGGATTGCTGTACCAGGCAGCCATCATGATGTATCCACACCACGATGCAGAGGGCGCGTGCACATGGGTTATGCTGTACAATGGATGCAAGGTATGGATGTGTATCAAGGTCAAGACTCAGTTCGATTGCAAGGAATTGGCAACATTCCTTGTCAAGCTTGCCAATAGGGAAAACTCCATGAGTGGGTTTGGGGACGATGTGGAATGTGAAACGGCTTACTTATATCTGGGAGATCTAGTGTAAGTTTCCACAGGGAGTCTTATGCCACTAACACCATCCCAGAATTATGCTGCTGGATCAGATGCATGCAGTTTATACCCCCATGGCATGTTTCTCCCAATGGGGTCATTTCTTTTCATATGATGCACTATACCTCACAGAACAGTTGCGGCATGTCGACAAGCTCAAGGGGCAGTATGTGACAAATCAGCAGCACAGGGGTATCCTGGAAACCCTGTCCAGGATGGTGATTGCATTGCTGATCATCAGTGAGTTGAAAGGTAAGCAAAGTTGCATGTTATAGTGAAGGGTCTAATGCTGCGTCTAGCGCTGTACAAATGTTCTCTCATGGCACTCTGCGGCATGGTCCTCTATGATGGGGAGTACCGGTCACAGCAGATGAAGCAGCAAAAGTTGGAATGTTGTGCATAAGCGAAAACAGTGGCAATGAAGGTGTTGAATCACCACGGAATCACAACGCAGTTGTATTACTTCAAGTTTATGGGGGACCCAGAGGTGGACCCCAGCTTCAAGGGGGAAAGTGTATCAGTTTACAATCTACTGGCAGAGTTTCGTTCTTTTGATTAGCATACATGTATCTATATATGAGATTATTACAGCAATGTAACAATGAATGCTAGTCGGATCAGTCAGATGTCAGGCAGTCGACGACAGTCAAAGCCAGTCAGATCAGTCCAAGTATGTCAGTCAGACTTTGGTGGGTGGCGTCAGTCAAAGTCAGTCAGATCAGTCCAAGTTCGTCAGTCAGTCAGATCAACCCAAGTACATCAGTCAGTCAGATTAATCTGAGTCTCATGTCAGTCTGTGCTGGGAACTGCAGTAAACTGTACTATATCTGGGATATCTGGGATATAGGTTACAACAAGTGCGTATCTTAATATGCTGGCCTTACAGTATCAAGTAATGGATAACTGACGCGTAGTTCCAAGAGAAACCATACCAAACAACTCATCTTGCTTGGATGACAGAATAAACAGGACGTCCAAGAGGTGGCAAGAATGGAGGGAAAAATGTCGACTGTTGTTGATCCCCAACCACTTAGCATACAGGTTTCTGCCTGCACCATTGGTTCCAAAGGAATTGGGGCTGATACCAAGGTGCTTAAGGACCCTCTCCCGAAGCTCCTCGACCCACCATACGTAATAGCACAGGATGAGGATCCAGTCTTGAAGGCCCCGATCCTCACCCTTGCGAGCGTTGGATAGAAACTCGTAGGTGACATTGGGGAGGCCTGGGAAGCCACAGAAAATACATACACCTGACTGTGTTTCTAGTTGTCTGGAAAGCAGCGTGGAAGGTGCGGAAGTCCTCGCTGTCGTAACCGATGAATAGACCACAGGAGTGCAGGTCGTAGTGTGCCGCCAGCATTGGGGCCTTGAATATGGTGTGCAACATGCACATTTCTACATGAGAATTGAGGAATTTACCAACTTCTTGCTGCTGTGACTCAAAGTCAGCCGTGAGTGCACTCTTAATCAGGGAAGTGGCATGGCCGTGGTGGTTGATAGTTAGGGGTGAGAGCAACGTTTGTGACTGATAGGTGAGGGTGTGGAGGGGGTTGGTAGTGAAAACTGCACAGTGGTTCGAAAGGAGGGGGTCGCTGTAGCATTTCTGAGGGGGTGTAAACTGCTGGAAGACCACTGTGAAAACACAGCCTTAGTGGATTGTGAAGCGATCTCTGAGTGGGCTAATTAAGGCCTCTTGTGTGGCAGAGATCCACGCTCTGAAGGTTCTACACCTCCACTGGTGCCTACCTGGCTGCCTCTCCCAGGTTCCTACCACATACATTGAGGTTAAAAAAGTGGGAAAAAGAGAAAACGCATACCTTGAAGCTGTAGTGCACATAGACATGCTGGTATATTTCATTTGGTAACCCCATGTACTCACAGAGGGGCCACCAGTAGCCACCCTCAACCTCAACCAGGTGGTGGAGTTCATCTGGGTATTTATTTGCTAGGGGTACAAAGCAGGCTGCTGCCATGCTCACCAAAGACATAGAGCTTCAACTCTCAGTCATCAGCATGGCAGCCGACATGGTGCACAAGGTCTATGTGGCACTCTCGGCAAAAGGGGCAGGTTAAACACCAGGGTATGTTAAAGGGTCGAGGGCAGAAGGTCAGGAACGTTTCTGACCAAGCGTCACTGATATCCAGAAGCCATTGGTTTACCTGAGTGGCATCTCAAATGACTCTGTTCCCTTCACGCCTGCAAAGCTGACCTTGTTGACCAAGCTGTTGCAGAAAAAAAAAGGCCAGATGGCCTTGGTTACTGCCATCAATGCTAGGGTTGGTGGAGGTGGATCCAGAAAGACCAAATAAACCAAATCCAGGAGTTTCCACACCGTTGATAAAGTATGTACATACTGTATATACCATCCCACATTTCAGTGGATGTCTCAAATGCATGGTAGAAAATATAACTACAGTCTGTCACTATGTTTCATGCATTCCCAGACCCCCTTGAAATGTGGGAAAGATACCTTCAAAATGAGGCCTAACCAGGGCTAACCCTGACTGAATTGCAAAAAGTGGGTAATATGTCAGATATATTTTGAGACTGTCACTCCTAAAAGCAGGATTTTAGCAGCATTGGGAAGGTTGGGCATTACATGTGTGACAATCCTGAAGCCAGCATCTTTTGCAAGATGAAAAGGCTCAGATACTGTGTGAACCATATGTCCACAATTGATATCCCTCGCAACATCTTCATAAATGGACTGTACTCCAATCTCTAGATGGGTGTACCCATAACGGAGCATCTGGCTGTAACAAGAAATATTCAACAGCTGCCCTTTGTCAAGGCCAATTGTTAGGCTCACCTATGATGAGGTAGCCCAGCTGAGTTTCAATAGTGATACCAATGGCCCCCGACTTGCTCTGCTCCAAGTAACAAACTCCTTCATTGACATCCTGGTCAGTAAACACTGAGAGGGCATTGTGCAGTTGGGCAATAAAACTTGTGCGACAGTATTCTGGCATGCTTATGAATGTGCTGCCCATTACAATGAACTCAACCTTAGCGCCATAGTTTGAATGAATATTGAGAGTGGAGAAGAATGACAAGATGAATCTTGTTCAACACTATGACCAAGGGCTTTCAGCTGCTTGATGTGACCCTGTGTTTGTTTGTATGGGTCGTAACAGGCCCTGGTGGCATGCATGCTCACAGTGTAGCTCTGTGTGCTGCAACCAAAAATCAGAGCCAGGTCCTCCCGGGTAATATCTATGTGACATGTCAGCAGTGAAGAATATGTTACATTCAACATCAAACACACTGACATGCAGATATTCCCTGTCATGGCAATGTGTGGACACTGATGGGGCTTGCACATGGCTGCAACAACTGCAATCTAGGCAGTAAAAGAATAAGCCATGCCGGGAAGACGGTGTCATAGAATGTGCCCACCCCACTTGCAGTCCATATCAGTCTTGCACAGAGCTTTGGGAGGGGTGCCCTCTTGTAGTTGTCCGGAATCGCACTGATGATGTCAATGAGTCTCGGGACGCCTCCAAAGCCAAACTGTTTCAACATCTTGGCACAAAGTTCATTTAGAGAGACAGATTCATTGGCACCATGTGATCTGATCAACTCTGCAGCAATCGCCAAGGTGGCTTGCAGTGGGATTCCAGCCTGTGATATATGGGCCTCCAAGCAGGGGTTAATCGAGGCCATGAATAGTGTGGGTGAAGACTTACCACCAGCTTTGGTCCTGATGGCCATCTGTGATCTGTGTTTGCTGTCTCGAGTGCACTGCGGTTTGGTAGGTATGTCGATTGAGATAGGCCCCCTTCCTTGTGCTCATGACACTGTACAGCGGTCAAGAATCCTAAAGGAATGTAGGACCATGTCGGTCGCGCTGCTTCCTATCCAGTGTCTCCATGATCCCAAGTGGATGACTTTGCAGACGGATGAGCTGCTCTCTGGGGATGTAGTTTCAGTCAGTAAGCATGCTTCGTCCATTGCTCATGTTTAGTTCTAACTGCAATTCACCGTCCAGCTCGTTTACAATCAGAAACTGTTGTTCCAGGGACTGGTGGCTTAGTGGATGTGCTACCACCTCTGGGTCTGCTTCGGCAGACGCCGGCTCATCAAGTTGAGGGTTCAAATCCTGCAAAAACCATCAGGGGTTTGAGTGGATAGTGCGCTTGTGAAGTGTGAGTCCCATAGCACAGTACTCACATGAGTCCTTAATGTCAAAGGCTCCTCACGCACAGTCTCCATAAAGGTGATTTCCTCTGGAGAGTAGGTGTTAAGGTCCCCTTATCATTTCCTTGGACCATGGGGTAGCCCTTCAGCAACTTTGGTTGTACTGAATTGAGCCTGAGTGCCTTTTCGGTGGCCGCAACCCCTGTGCCTTGTGCCATGTGTCTGGGACCAGTCTAGGCGGTTGCCAGATACTGTAGTGCCTCTCAAAAAAAAAAAAAACTGTTGTTTCTGTTGACATTCCTTTGGTCCATGGCATGTATATTGGTAATAAAGCGATGCTCTCCGGTGAATCAACCCCACTTCTCAAAAAGTCTATCCAACTTCTGGGCACCTCAGACAAAATTGATGTCAATGGTGCGCACAAATTGGAGGTCTTGTTCAGTGGGACAAAAGTGCTGCAAGCTAGCCCCACGAGTGGGTCCTTTTCATGCGCAACTCTATGCTTGATTCTCATGCAGTTGTTAGGCCAAGGACAGGCCTTGGCAGGAACTCCCGATGGTGGATGTCTCGGTATTGTGTTGTGCACTGGTCTTGGTACAGCACAAGGGCAACTAGTCCGGACAATGATCTTCTCCATTGAGCAGGTTTCTGCAAACAATTTGGAGTCATTGCTGTGAGTTGGTATGTTTGGGTGAAAGGTGTGTTTTATCTGACTTGCAATTTGGTGTCAATGCTCATGTTTTGACAGAACAGGCATTGAAAGAGACCTCAAGTTGCTGCTCAACTGTATCCTGATCATCACTAGTGCCGTACCACCAGAGTTACTGACAGAACTTTCACTTGCGGTCAATGCTTCCCTCATGGTGCTCTCCAAGTTCAGTATGTCGGTCCTTTTGAATGACAAGCGTAGATAAACAACTCAACAGACATCTTCTACACCTAGCCATTCTGCATTCCTTCCACTGGAAGGGTTGGTGTGTATTGCTTTGAAAAGACAGGTATAATCACCACTGAGAATTTAGCCCTTGAGGGTGTTGTTGGCATCGAGTGAGCTTGTCTTACGTTTGCTCATGTGCTCTGCTGACTCTGATTGGCAGTCACTTTGACATGCTGAGCCTTATCGGTGTGAAAGACTCTGGCAAGTAAACCATGCACTGTCTTGCTGCAGCCCAAACTCTGGTTTGCTTGGATGGCGGCGTTATCATTGGCGATCCCATGGAAAAAACAATCCTCGAAGGGCGTGAATGGCAAGTTTCTCAAGGTTTATTTTCTAATGTGGCACTTGACATGCATCTGGCCTAACTCATGGTACCCAGGCAATTCAGTTGCTCCTTCATCAAGTAGGACTCCCAATGCACCACGGATTTACATCCACCACTGCTTCCAATTCTCTTCAGCTCCCAGCTGTTAAAGGTGCCCCTGAGACAACCAAGGGTATGCTCACACACATACCTGAATGGTACAGCGAGACATTCAAGTGGTATACAAGGCGGGGAAACCGTGTGCTTGCCCTCAGTACAAAAGAAATAGACATGGTGCCCACTGACAAGGTATGATGCTTGTCTTATCTTAGTGACCTCGGTTTCTCGATCTGAACATGTCTTGTAGATTAATAAGCTCCACCGAGAGGAAGTCGAGAGCAACATCATATTTGCCAGATTCCTTGTTTTCCATTGCCTGTTGAAAGCCTCAGAATGTTGGCCGACTTGTTGCATTGTGTATGTATTACCCGGTGTTTGTTGGCCATGGTTGCCATATTTAACTGTGTTTTAGCACCATGATTACAGGAGACAACCTGTTGATGGCTGTATGTGTGCGACGTAGAGATTGTCAATAGGGAAGCACCCATCTTGGACTTGAAGGAGAATGCTCATGAAGCTGGTATGTCCTTCGGCAACTCTGATGTATTTCTTTCACTCACTCCATCTCGTAGACCTTTGCTGGCGCACTGTGGATGAGAGCAAGGAAATTCCAGTTGACCCTTCTCAGCTCCTGGACAAATCCCTCTTTGATGAGTACGACATTTGTATAACAGGCACTGCCATGAAGCAGTTCCAGTCCTTGCCAAGTTGGAGCGACCTTGTGCAGAATGCATGGGGGTATGCTCATGTTTCTCCTGCTCAGCAGGAGTTCATTCTCACCAGCTTTAAGACCCTGGGGTATGTCACCCTGATGGCTGGCGATGGAACAAACAATGTTGGTGCACTCAAACAGGCTCACATCAGCATTGCACTCTTGGATGGGTCTCCCGAGGACCTGCAAAGGATTGCCAGGCACCAAAAGATGGAATGGATTAAGAAGGTATATGAGATCCCTAATGATTTTCGTGACCGACTCTCCAAGCCTGTTTGAGTGATGGAATGCACAAACACCCAGTGTGTTACAAACACCCCTATTTTTCCATATTTTTCCAGATGCTCATTCACTCACAATTCACCAAATACTCCAATAGCCCCTATGTTTGCTCACTTGCTAACTTTCCCACAAAGCCCAACATTCTCCCACAATATTGATCTTGCAGTGATGCGCTCTAGATTGACATGAGACACGCCTCATGCATGCCTCATGCCTCCTATCCAACACATGCCCACACAGGTATGCTTATCCTCCATTAAACACACAACTCATGTTGCCTCATGTTCTCCAGTCTCAGACTTCATAATACAAGTATAGTATCTGTAGATAAGCACTGCACGGTCTGTGCACATGTACTAGTAGTATAAATACTATAGCCAAGTAGTCCAAGACTCTCCAGTCTTGTTCTCCTTGGAGTTTTCCCAGAACAACCACCCTAGTACTCTTGCAACTACAAACACTAGACCCTTAGGTGGGTTCTGGTCATTCCACAGTGCTACTCAAGCATGACGTGTAAGGTGCCAAAAGCTGTCGCACGCTTCTCTGGTGTGGATGCAACCATTGTGTTTCCATCCCTGATAAGAGCAGCAAGTACCCCAAGCGAAATATCAGCCACCTGCAGAAACATTTATTGGAACCAAACCTGTTACAGTTTTAGGGACCAAATGGGTTGACATTAGGGAGCTTAACGTCTATGTCTTTCTATGTGGTCACAGCAACAAATTTACCTCCGATTGCAGCCCTGAAAACAAGCTTGCCGCCCAGGGGTAAGTTGATTTGGGCAGTGGTTTCAGAGTGGTGCAGGCCATTCTTTCTGGGCTGGAGTATAGGGGGGAAGCAGGCTGCTTGTATCAGATATAACCCTTCAGTTGTGCTACACTGCTCGAATGTACCTCCCGGGCTAATGTGCCTGAACTTAGCTACCTGTACGTTGAAAAGGGCAAAAGGATCATGCCTGAACAATTCTGTAGGGATTTGGTGCAAAGAAATCAGGCTATGTTTGGTTGTGGATGGGGTGCAAGAGACCTGCGCCAAGGCATGATCACTCTGACATGTGAATTAATCTCTTCCAATCAATCCTTTGCCAGTACCAACGAAATTCTTGCTGACACCACCAACCACTCTGTGGAGGTTGATGCAATGCACTATGCTGCCATTCACAGAACATTGCCTCGAATTACAGACAGCAAGATGAACCAACATCGGCAGCTTGCTGAAGAATGGGGGAGTTTGCTAGGCCTTGGTCCATTCCCACCTGCTGAGCCTGTGGCACTGATTTGTTGAAAAGCATGCTTGATGAAGCCTCCAAAGGTGAAAGAGCTAGCTGCTCAAGTTTCAGGCCTCATGACAGATGCAGTTATGAACAGCCTGGTGGCCATCAGTCTGACATGCGACACAATCCAGACACTCGCACAAGAAGCACCTTGCCTTTCTTCATGACACCTTCATCAGTGGATGGTTGCAGATTAACTTTACATGGACCTGGGTGAGCACCCTGGTAGACCTTCCCTCCAAAATCCATTGGGTTCAGACACCAGTGGCAGGTGTCTAGAGGCCCCAGAGGTCTCAAAGGAGCCAGTGCCAAGTTATGCTAGGCTCACCATCCACTGCTGGGATGCTTGAGTTACGTTTGTCGAGAACCCAGGATCCCTTTGGGGTGCAAGTTCAGCTTGAAGGCTACTCTGATGCAAGTTCCACCAGTATGCACTGGAATTTGGAAGATGGGGGTACATGTCTGGGACACCCACTGGTGCAGACCAGGAGAGAATCAATGCCAGGCACAACGAACTAACTCGCGCCACTGGGCTGGCAGTACACATGCTATTTGTCTTGTCGTGGCTTTCTAGAATGCGTCAGTCCAATGGCAAGTTCATGGTTGCCATTTGGTGTGCCATGCCAATGCCTCTGCACCACCCTCTGCTGTTTCTCAACCTGACATGGCCACTATCTGCTACTATTAGCAGTAGCATGCTATCACTATGTTTCGTTGTACCTTGACCCGAAGCAAATCTGAGTTCTCAATAAATTTGTTTATCTGTTCTTATGCGAGGACATGAGGTACTGTGAGACTTCTTGTTAGTTCACAAATTGATTTGCTTCCTCTGGTGGCGTACCAGTCCACATTCAGTGCGTGGTAACAGACATCCTTATCAGGTCATACCATCGAGGTCTATGTCTGCCACATTGCACGTTGACATGAACTCACTGCATGCAATGGCCAGAATTGTCGAGGTGACCATTAAGTACTACAGTGCCAAACACACCCAAGTTGCACACTCACAACTGCATCCTCAAAGCTTGCTTTCATCAAAAGGGACCTCATCAATCTACGGGTTCACTCCCCACCACAAGAGAACATCCAGTGCATCGATGGATCATTCATCCTACAGTGGCTGAGTGCGGGGACAGTTTTAAAGATGGAAGGACTAGCCATGAGTGGATGTGACTCATGTTGTCGCAGTACTGATGCTGATAAGTTATATGCCATGACGCGTTGATGTAGGATTTGCTGCATACGCAGTGGTGCGAGCTGTGTAGCGATGACCTGGGAATGCTGAGGCTTAGAGAACGTCTCTCCATGTAAGACTCCTCCATTCCACCTATTGTGCTGTAGATCTCACCTCATCTGTATGGCTTGTTCATCTCTGCGTCCTAGAGAGTCTATCAGAATGAAGCAAGAGCGAGTTCTTTCTTTTTCTGGGTGATTTATGCTTTGCTGATCCGAGGACATGTGTTTCCAATGGCATTTTGATATGTGCCATCACAGGCAACAAGCAGACATTGCAAGGTGCTCCATCAGGAACACTTGTTGAAACACTAGGTGGCCACTCAAGAGAGACAGAGCAACAGGCTGTCCCCATGTTAGAATTTGGTGAGATAACTCTTCAGCCCATTCCTAGCCCCCTATCTGCTTCCCTCTGTTTAGGCTCAGGCCTGAGTCTGGGTTTGGCTCCATGTACCCCCTGACCTATATGTGTTGTCATCCTATCAAACATAACCACTGGTTGGCATCAAAAAGCAGATTATATGCCCACATCCATAGTGTACCATTGCCAGGGGTGGGAAGAGGACGAGAGTTTTGTTGGGAGAGAGATGACACACATCAAATGTTTGGCTTCCTTTCATTCATCATCTGTCTTTGCTTTCAGCTGAGATCTTATGTGCACATTACTCCTCATTTTGGCGTTGTTGCTGACAATCGTCTTACTCATTTGAATTGCATTTTTCCTCTGAATCTTTCTTTCTGAACAAGTACTCTGATAAGGATTTCTTTTATGCTGTATCTGAAGCTATGTAGCTCATATCATCATTAATGATTGAATGTACCACATAGTACTACTACGTGCATGATACTATATCCCAGCTTGAAATGAAGTCAAAGCCACATCACTACTAGTACTCCAATTTGCCTTCATCCCATCCGATTCCTCAAACCCATTCATCAAGCCTGTTTGCACATCATGTCATGGTTGACAACTTGAAGGTACTACTATTATGATGCACCATCAAGGACTCATTCGTTGAGCATGACTCGGAAGACATGAGGGTGGAGTTTCATTATGCCTCTTGCAGGATGAACTTGATGTCCTTCATACAAAGTTCATTGCTGAGGTAAATCTTCCAGAGTGTATGTTCTCTTCCCCATGTTATGTACTTGTCATTCATGTCTCATGCAGGTGAAAAACCTCTCTTGAAAGAGTCCAGATGTCAATTCATTCCCTTCCCTATACAGTACCATGAAGTAAGTATTCCTCCATAGTATCTCATGTAAAATGAACTTACCTGCAATCAGATATGGCAAATGTACAAGAAAGCGGAAGCAGACTTTTGGACTGCAGAGGAGATGGACCTTTCAAAGATACTCACGACGAACACCACTTCATCTCTCATGTGCTTGCGTTTTTTGCCGTGTCTGATGGTATTGTCAATGAGAACCTCATTGAGCATTTCTCAAACAAGGTCCAGGCTGCCGAGGCCTGTTGCTTCTATGGTTTCCAGATTATGATGGAAAACATCATCCTATTCTCTCTTAATCAATACCTACATCAAGGATCCTGCACAGCGTGAATACCTTTTCAATGCCATGGACACTGTCCCTTGTGTCAATCGCAAAGTTGACTGGGCTCTCTGATGGATTTTGGACTGACACTCAATGTTCGCTGAGCGCTTGGTAGCCTTTGCCACAGTTGAGGGCATTTTCTTCTCCGGTTCTTTCGCATCCATATTCTGGTTGAAGAAGTGGCTTGATGCCGTCTCACATTCTCCAATGACTCATTAGCTGTGACGAGGGGTGCACACCAGTTTTGTGTGCTTGCTCTTCAACCACCTCTGGCAGTGTCCTCATCCATGTGTCGCCCAACAGATGATCACAGAGGCAGTCAAGATTGAACAGGAGTTCTTGACAGGTAAGATTCGTTTGAGAGCACAATATATTGGATGCTGAGCTTTGTCACCGATCTTCTGTTGGTTTTGTTAGGCAATGAGAAGATCTACAATATTGTTACTATGAATCCATTCGACTTCATGGACACAATTTCTCTGCAAGGCAAGACCAACTTCTTCAAGAAGCAAGTATTGGACTACTCGAAAGCAAATGTAAATCATAACAACCATCTGGGACACAAGATACAACTTTCTCATAGTAGAATTCATATTATTAGTATAGTAGTAAGACTATTATGATACATAATATACTTGCACAAGTTGCACAAGGTTCGCATGTTATAACCTAACCACCATGTTCGCGTACTACCTCGGGTATTGTGCTGAGGGTTTGACTAGACCATCGGCACCCATTCCAGTCATGTAAAAGCAATGTACCCACCTCCAAATTTCTCAGGGTACCAGGTTGCTTCGGTCCCCCATCCATTTTCACCATTGTCCTCACTGGTGTCCTCATGGCGAGAGTGAGGCGTGCAGCCAAAGTGAATGCAAATCCACCAGACCCATCTGAGTCCAACACATCTTGTCATCCAACCTGTTCAACGGCTGGCAAAGGAGGCCACCTCGCTCAGCTTCAGAGAGCAGCACTCATCATCGAGATACCAAGGCCGAATGCCAAGCAGCCCACAAGTGGGGACATTGCAACAGATGACCCCGTGAATTTGATGGCTCCAACCCCATGCTGCCAAACTCGAAAGAACAAGTTGGGTGGAAAACAGAAGGTCAGCTCATGATGGTCCTCTGACACACATACTGCACTAACCATAAACTTAGGAAGTGGATGTGAACACAATGCAGGTCAATCAACCGTATGCAAATCCCCAACCGCCGGTTGAGAAATCAGCCCCTCAGGGGCATTTTGGTTTTCAGCCCCAGGCCAGTGCCTTCATCGGGACACAGACAGTACGCAACTATGAAAGGGATGGCCCCAAGAGTGCTACTCAGCAATCTCCATCTGAGCCTTGACAATCAAGTTCATGGCCACAGGCTTCACACCGGCCCTGCTCTTCTCAGACCTCCAAATGTCACAAATCTGTGCCGCACTTGTGGTCAGGCAATTTGTTCAATGGTCCATTATCTAACATCTCCTCGCATGAGGACCAGGAAGACATGCCAGATAGACATGAAGATGACTATGGTATAGTCTTTTTTTTTTTCCTTCTTCTACTATTACTAATCGTGATACTTCAGAGATGCTTATGTGAATGTCGTGGACAAGCACCAGGTCTCAGGCCATGAAGTCAATGGAGCTCATGCTCCTCAGTTCAAATATAACTGGGACATGAAAGATGATCAACAAGGCATCAATAGGGACAACAGCAAAGATCAGCAGGGTGGTCATGATGATGAGGATGAAGACCAACAGGGCCATCGCTATGAGGATGAAGATCAGTAGGGTGATCATGATGACGAGGATGAAGACCAACAGGGCCATCACTACGCAGATAAAGACCAGCAGCCTGAGAGCCATCGCTACGAGGATGAAGACCAATAGGGCCACTGCTATGAGGATGAAGACCAACAAGGCAACCATAATGAGAACGAGGATCAACAAGGTACCTATGCTGACAAGGATGATGAGAATGAAGGACAGCGCTCATAGCCTAATGGTCACCATGCCTGACGCCTACTGCCCTCCCCTCCCCATTCCCGTTCCAATTCTGGAGTGCCCGACATGGTGGATGGCGCTTCTGGTGCTGTGGAACTCTGTGGCGAGCGTCCAGATCGCATTGCATTGTGCCAAGGCAATGAACTTGTAAGTATAATTGCCTTATTACCTTGTAGTCTATTCATTCCTTTTTTTCTTCAGGCTGGAACCGACTACGATCTCCTTGACCGTCACCATTTGAGCAATCACTGCCGTAAATCACCTTCTCCCACTTTTCTGGCTGGTGTTCAGAGTGGCAACCATGGGAATGATTGCAATCCAAAGAGGATGCACTTTAGCAACAAGATTGGGGATAGCGAGACCGCCACTACTGTTTCACAGCTTCGTAATAATGCTGCCACTGTTCCGAGGCCACGTGAGGATCCATGGCCTCATGAGGATGCTTGTACTGCTCTAGTACGGTCTCGCAATGCTGCTGCTGCTCCCAGGCTATGTAAAGACATTTGTGCCATTCCACAGCCTCATGAGGGTGATCATGCCATTCCACGGTCTTGTGAGGGTGATCATGCCATTCCACGGTCTCGTAAGATGCTGTGCTTGCTCCCAGGCCTCACAAGGATGCTGATGCAGTTCCACAGTCTCGTGAAAACGCTGTGGTTGCTCCCAGGCCTCACAAGGATGCTGGTGCAGTTCCAAGGCCTCGTAAGGATGCTCCTGCTGCTCAAGGGCATTGCAATGATGGGGATGGTGCTGCCATTCCAGGGCCTCATCTGGGCACTGCTGCTGTTCCAAGAAATCCCAAAGCCACTGTGATACCAGCGCAAGCCCAACATTGTGGAAAATACTTAAGAATCCGAAAGGGAGTGTTCTGCCCAAGCCACACATGATTCACTATTACCCTCCCCTTTGGGTTGAGCTGCTGGAGACAGCAAAAGCTCACGTCTGTCTCTCCTTGTTTACAGCCATCCCTTTCTCTGGGCACAAGTGGCCATATCCAGCGAGTGTGTGGAAATTTTATTTGAGATTGTTGCAAGCTATGAAGACGATGGTAAGGCAGTGGAGGCTGGTGAGTGGTATCACACTGACCTGCTGGCGCTGAACTCAACAATGTCTTCTAGGGTATTGGGACGAGCACAAGAAGGATATGGTGCATTTGGTGAGTTAATATTGTATATCCGAGTTTATGTGCTTATGGCATGTTAGCTTTTCTACAACACACAGATGTTTCAAAGCGAAATTAAGAAAGTTGCACAGGAGATCATCCCTGTTGCATACCAGCTAATTGCCCCTGAAAATTTGACAAGTCAGACTGCAAGGCTGCAATTCATCAAGGACAAGGCTGCTGCTTTACTGCAAGGGTCCCAGTACTTGAAGGGCACAAATGACAACCTGGTACAAATCTATAGGATCTTTTGTGTGAAAGGTTACTGACCATTGACAGGGATGTTCATCCCACTTCGCACACCCCGCTCTCAAAAGTATATGTCATTTAGTCTTTTATTGTAACTTCTTAAAGAGTCTCCACAATTTCCCCTTGTTTCAACAGACAGTTCCGAAAACTGCTGTCACACTGGTGGCAGCCTACGTATATTCTTCTTTCCTTTCCTTTTTCTCATTTGACTCCCACCGAAACTACCACTCAGGTTCACACTCTACTCATGGTATGGAAGAACCATGGCTGCAACAATAGCCAACCCTTGAATTCTGACTCAGTTGAAGTGACATACAAAAATTTGCTGGCGAGAATTGAACAGATCACCAACCATGCATACCATGGCCTGAGGTTAGAAGAGACCTTGGCAGAATGGGCCCAGAGTGGGTTGTAAGTATTCGGTGCTGTGACCTACCTACTATGCTTACATTCTATTAATTTCAGGGTTGGTTTTGTGATGCAGGTGGACGATGATTTTTGTGATGCAGGTGGACAATGACAACAATGATGAGTTTGGTGACATTATCTCTGACTTTGATTGAGGATGGCATATTATACAAGTGATTGCAATATACTTACTCCCTTCTATAGTATGAGTTTGACTTCTGTCGAGCATGCTCAACAGTGCGAGGTGATTGGTACAGATGTGATACAGACATGCTACAGACCCTGAGGGTGACCTACAGTGTGGTATGGATTTTGTACAGAGCCAGTCAGACATGACATGGCAACAGATGGTACAGAGCACAGGCCCAGTACAGTAGTACAAAGCCTACAGACCATACAGTTACATTGTGGCTGCACAGTGTGGTACAAAATATAACCCGTTGTACAGATGACTAATCGGCAGTACAGTGTCGTACAGATGACTATTCGGGTGTACAGCGCCATACAAAACATAATCCATTGTACAGATTACTAATTGGCTGTACAGAATGTGGATCTGTGACATAACTGTACCACACCTGCACAGGGGGTGACCTTCCTGTGATGTTGTGACAGCTGTAACTAACTACACAGTGATGTACACAAAACTTTGAATTTGCTGATGTTGTTGTAAACTACCATTCCACAGAGCGCCACCAGAGATCGCTTGTACAACTCTAAACCCAGCATTAGGTTGCTCTCTAAAACCTGCATGTTACTTACTTTTCGAGCTACTGACCACAGGCAATGCTAGTACCATTCACGCAAGGGTCTCTAACGTGTGGTTTGTCACATAATGCCCCTTAAGCTTGTCAACTTGCCTCGACTCCTCCATTAAGTGCATGACATTGTAGGAAAAAAAATGCCCCCCCCTGCAAAAGCATGTGACAGGGGTATAGACCACATGCATTTTACCTGGGGGCATAACGCTATACTGGTGTTAGTGGTTGCGTAAGTAAACTTTTGAACACTCACATTACATCCCCTGGATAGGCATAAATGATTTGGCACTCTACCTGGTCTTTGAAAATGCTCAATGCACTCTCTCTACTGGTGAGCATTGCCAGAAGGTTCGCCAGTTTCCTGTGCACCATTCTGCAGTCCTTTATATGAATACAAACCCAAATTTTGCACCCTGAGTATGGTGTTATCCAGGTGCATGCCCCCTCCACATCATGGTATGGAAATGTCACTATTGCTGTGTGGTGCAAGAGACCCCATGACCCCACCAAAAATGTGTTGGGGGGTTAGTTAGTGCCGTCCACATTGATGATGAGGTGGGTTTGGTTGAATCCCATCAATAAGCCCTCGTCCAGTTTGCTGTTTGTACGTCAGTTAATGAGGTCATTCAGCATTTAGATTACTTGCTGCAGCAGTCAGGGTAGCCTCAATTCTTGGAGAGGAAAATCCAAGGTGACTTGCGCCTTCGTGGGTCATTGACTCCTTCCATGAACATTTTGATGGTTGTATTCATATGTGGGTTCGCAACATCCTTGGCCCATTTATGCATGTCTGTAATCAAGGTTAATTCAGCCTTATCCTTATAACCATATTCCATTACTCACTGTGAACTTGGATTGTGTGGTCAGGAAAACAGTTGAATTCTTCAAAGAGTCCGTTGACCGAGAACTTGAAATCACCAACATCCACTATGTTCTTGATGACAACTGTATTGCCTTCGGCGAGGTTCTGCCATACTGCACTGACAAGGTCCTTTCGGCCCATTGAGTTGGGCAGGTACTTGACAATGCTGTCGCTCAGCATTGAGTTGTGTAGATTGGCAAGATCTGCAATGTAAGCACTATTCTTTTTCACAATGTTGATTAGTTTTCCTTCTCTAGTACCTTGCAGATAAGGTAAGGTGGTCTTTGGACCGTCTTTCCATTGAATCTTTCTCGAGCCTTGCGAGACCTGTACTCCCAGTATGCCACTGACAAAGTCAGGGTGCCATTATGGTAGCAGGGGTGGTGGTGGAGGCTGCAATGGTGCTGTTGACCAAGGTGTTGATGTGGACGGGGGCAGCAACACAGGTGTTGGCAGCGGCTGGAGCTGATCAGGCGCCAGTTGAGTGGACCTAGAAGGCCCTGCTTCACCCTGCTGGGCCTGTTTAGCGAGCTTTTTCTTTCTCTTTTTAGATCATCAGCGTAAATGATGAATGTTCAGTGTGTGCTACTCACCAATAAGCCTTGGAAGCTATTTTATTCTTCTCTTTTTCCCACTGCCACCCCTCCTTGTCCCTTTCACTCTTGTCAATGCAACATCATTTTTCCTCTGCATTCACCTACAGTCTGGAGCGACTTTGTCATTTGTACCGTGCCACCTTGCTGAGACCCTGTGTGTAGCACTAGGTTGTCCAATAGAGCATCGATATTTTCCTGGCTTGCCTTGTGGTCTTGCCCCTCGCCTCTCTTGCATTTTGACATTCTGTCTGCTCTGCATGTAACAACCTAGTTATTCAATCTATGAACAACTGATAGTTGTGATGGCTTTGCTAGCTAGAGGGCTCTTGCAATGAGTAAGTCTCTTGTGAGAAGATGGTCTATTAGGCTTGTAGGCCTCAAGAAACTAGGGA
>JBBPNA010000539.1:0-17558 GCA_038090555.1 Boletus subcaerulescens | reverse complement strand
GCTTGAAACGAGTGATGAAGGAGTTCCCGAGGTTGTTCAGACGACCCGGCTTGTCAGGGTGACCATGAGGCGTGAGGAGTTCAGCATCCCTGAGTGTCGAAATGGCATCCTCGAGATCCCTCAGCTCCCCGAGGCGCTTGAAACGAGTGATGAAGGAGTTCCCGAGGTTGTTCAGACGACCAGACTTGTCAGGGTGACCGTGAGGCGTGAGGACATCAGCATCCCTGAGTGTCGCAATGGCGTCCTCGAGATCCCTCAGCTCCCCGAGGCGCTCGAAACGAGTGATGAAGGAGAGACCGAGGTTGTTCAGACAACTCGGCTTGTCAGGGTGACCATGAGGCGTGAGGACAACAGCGTCCCTGAGTATCAAAATGGCGTCCTCGAGATCCCTCATCTCCCCAAGACACTTGAAACGAGTGATGAAGGAGTTCCCGAGGTTGTTCAGACGACCCGGCTCGTCAGGGTGACCATCAGGCGTGAGGACAACAGCGTCCCTGAATCTCGAAATGGCATCCTCGAGATCGCTCAGCTCCCCAAGGCGCTTAAATCGCCGCAACAATGCAACACCAAGATTTACTAGTCCTGCGCAGTACCGGTCATCCGAAACCGAAACCGATCTGACCCATTTTTGTAACAGTGTGATTGCTCGTTGAAGGTCGGCTGGATCGCCGTGTCGTTGGAAAGACTTCAACAGCTGGAAACTTGAGCTCCATGGGTCCTCGTCTGTTAAGCATGACCCTGAACGCGAGTCCACCGATGGTTGGCCAATTGCATGACCAGGACCAACTCTATGGTCGGCATACAGTTGCAGCATGAAAGCCACAGCTCGCTTTTCGTGACTGTCGGTGGAGACGGGCCCCATCGCCTCATGCAGTAATGCCTCAACCCGTGCTCCATCGTCTTCATTCCCCCGTTTCCGAAATCGTGCCAAATGCACCGCAGCCAACTGAATCAGCGTGGATCGACGGTCAGCATGACCGACAGGACGGGTGGCAAGTGCATTGCGGTACAGGCCAATGGGGATCTCGAAGGAAGTATTCGTGTCGTCGACCTGACAGAGGACGAATTTAGCTGTCGCGAGGTTCGACTGAGCGGCTGCACGACAAGGATGGTCCAGTGCACAAATATTCAGCGCTCGCTCAAACTCTGCAACAGAACGCTCCAGGTCTCGTCTTTCCCCATGCTTCTTGTAACGCGAGAGAGCGTTGTGGCCGTGATTCGTGGCGTCTTCTAGCTCGTCTGGGGCATCTGTGGTTGACTGTAGACATACAATGATCAATGGGCCTCGTGTCGACACAAGTTGCATGCTTACACAAAAAGGATCGAGCACCCTCGATGCTAATGAATCGCTGCTCTCGCTATCGCGCCGTTCGACAGTCACAACAATCGATGAACACGGGGATACAATGTCGCCATCCTTTGGCAAGAACGTAAATGCTGCCAAGGTGTGAGTACCCGGACGTTGTGCAAAATGCCGTTCCACTTACGAATGTGTTCTTCACTGTGATCTAATAGTTGTTTCACGGTGACCGTCAACTTTCGCAGCTGTTCACCAGTACCCAACATGGGCTGGCATTCGAAAGATGCATAGACCTCGAGACAAACGGTGGCTGATGGATCTGACGGTCTAGGAGACCTGTAAGCACTAATCCAAGTTAACAAAGGGGGGACTCACATTGGGAGTGGCTTGTTCCATTCGACGGCATCATCCTGGACTGACCAACGCTTGTTTTCGGTTCTCCATTCAAGGCCACTGTGGCGAATGATGGTGTAAAAGCGGGCGGGAAAGCGTCGGAGGCCGAGGACGACCTCTGTCGTTCGAATATCTACCTCATCATTAGCAAATTTCGTAACCATGTAAAGAAAAGAGGTTGTACTTGTAATAACGGCTTCCTCCTTGCCTCGAGATTCCTGCCTCGTACACTGAGGGTCAGCGTCAGAAGAATCGGGTTCCTGTATAGTGTTCTGTCAGTCGGCAAATCAGCAACCAAGTCTCCAAAACCCACAGTTGGCATACGAGGGTGCGACGTTGTTGGTTCGAGTGGTGGTCGTTTTTCTCTAGCGTCCAATTTGCTAGCCATGGCTGCTTAGACCGGAAAGGGGGAGTGGTTTTAACTTCCACAGCACCACAGCAACTCGAACCCTCTTCATCATTTTAGCTGAGCATGGATAGCTATCGAAAATATACCTGTGCACGCTCAGTGTAGGGTGGCATGCTTTTGAGAGCTGTGTATCACTACAGAAATCTTGTGGATTAGGTTCGGCTTCAAGTTCTTTCGCCGGTGGTGCTGCGTAACAATACCAAGACGGTTGTGGTTTATTTGCCTTAGAACTTGAAGCTTCAGAAGCTTGTCCAACTCAGTCGCCGGTGAACTTGACAGTCGTTCTCCTTTCACTAAACTTAGCACGTCGGCGACAAAAGTCTATTCTCTTTGGAACACGCGTGCTCTCGCTCGCCTTCGATTACCAACGTGTGTTGGTCATGGCAGACGTGCGTTTCATTCTGGTTCTTCTGGTTCTATTCTGACGCATGGATCCGAATCAGCGTACGATGCAATGTGGCTCAACGCTCAGCATCCCTACGTTCCACATGTAGAGTTTGACAACCAGGGTATACGCTTCCAGTCGTCGAAGCTTATTGTGGGGAACTCGACAGATTGCTCTAGCGCCCTTTGACTGCGTCTGGGTGCTCCCACAACAGCCCATCGTTCTTTTTCTCATTGAATAGTCGACTGGCCTCTGTCCTCCGTGATGGTCTCAGGCACGGCATGAAACAGCGTCGTTGGGATCGTTGCATCATGACCAGATGGAACCTTTTACCAATACGATGACGACTGTACTACCCATTGCAACGAAGAGAACAAAGTATGTATATCGTCTTTTGTCGACACGACCTTGCCCTTTCTCTGACCTTAGGTTCTCTTAGCTTTCACCATTCCCAGCACCGTGCCCACCTCCACCACGCTTGTCCACAACCTTGCCTTCGGTTCAAAGCCATCCTTGCCGCGACTATGACGTTTCTATCCTGTACCCTGCGTTGTCAATCGAGCGCATGGCGGCGGAGAGCCTGCCGATTCGGAGAGAAGACACATGCGCCAATGCCAAGACGTCCCCTGCAGATTGATTAGTAACATCATTCACATGCCTTCTTTCATGTTGCACTCGTATCATGCACTCCTCCTTCACGTGTCGCCACGACGTAGGCCGCATTCACATGATCAGCTTCGTCGCTCGCAATGACCGACGAGTATCGGGGATACTTGACAGGTGTATGGGCGCGCTCAGGGTGTGCCCATGGTGGTGACCTGGAGGGTATTCATAGTTGATGTGAGGGACCGGCGAGAGTCAATCGAGGGATGTATGGTCAAGAAGACGACGGCCATGACATACATGGGAAAACGAAGGCCTCCGCGATTACAAATTTCCCATATCCTGTTACGATACACGCGGGGAATTAGGTGCGATGAACGAGGAAAAGAGGGTGGATCCAGGAAGAGGCGTTTGTCGGAGATTGCAGGTTTGCGACCGATGATTGGATTTCGCGGAATGAAGAGACCATGTCTTGTTTGGATGTGATGGAGCCTGCGTATCGTTGCCTTTCCGAGCCCGAGGGAGCCAGTTGCATTGACGAGGCGATCAACCTTGATCGTGAAGCACTGGCGACTCCGAGCGGCCCGTCTCTCTGAGTTGGCTTGCGAATCATCTGAGCTTCGCAGATGAATTCACGCGTCCGGCCTCGCTTTTTCGCCAAGTCATCGATTCACCTGGTACAGGTCAACGTGAACAGCTATACCATCTCAACCTCGAACTGCAGAGAACTCGCGACCTACCCAGTCTCTCCCGTTTCCTTCTTCCCTCGCTCTTTTCGGATCTTCAATGCACTGCCAACTCGGACTGCGCTCATTCGATCTCGACGATATCATCCATCAACTTTTACAACTCAAGGGAAACTTTTTGTTGCCATTGGTCAAGCCAAGGCTGCTGGCGAGATGGAACTTGCTTCGGTCGGTGGGGAACTGGATATCATTGGCCAGCGCGTCGATGCCTTCGGGACATTCACGCGCATAGATGGAGAGACATCATGTATTTCTAGGGTTGTTAACGAGCTTGGCAAGAACGAGTGGGTCCACCTTGCATGCCATGGTCTCCTAAATCGCTTCGAATCAGCGTTTGTTCTCCGCGATGGACACTTTACCATCCAACGGATCATTGGGTGCGATCTGAAGAACCCCGAGTTCGCATACCTCTCAGCGTGCCACACGACTGTCAGAGACGAAGAGAGTCCGGGCGAGGTAATTCATCTTGCATCGGCGATGCAGTTCGTCGGGTGCGAACAAGATCACATCGACGTTCTACAAGCACATGGTGGACAAGTCTGGTCGTCTGGATCATACTCGCGCGGCGTATCGATGAAATCTGTGCGTATACCACTTGACCAGCGGATTCTGTATATCCATCTTGGTGCCTAATATTCTTGCTACTCGCTTTCGCTGCTCGACTCGTGTGTAATTTCTGTTAGGTGTATTGTCTATTGTTTTCAGGTTTATGTATCAAACGTTCATACGATGCACGTAGCAAAGTAGGCCAGTCTGGGTCTTGGCGCATATATTGAGCTCTGGGATTATCCAAAGTGAACGTTTGAACGATATTCGACTTGCTGACAAGGAAACAAAGGTCCGGGCTTGCTCCCAGTCCACAATAATGAATCCACCCGTCGTATACCTGGAACTCCAGAGGGCATAGGAAGTGGATCCAGGCGCATATATGGTGGTTCGATCCGGACAGTATCTACGGAGGTTAGCCACGAGAGGCGCAGGATGATTCAGAAACTGGAGAACTGAGGCTCGGACAACCCAGTTGTTTTAGTGTCATAGGCGTGATGGCTGGAGTAATGATCAATTGGAACTCGAGGGGTTTCAAACGTTCACAGACGACGGACGACGAACATAACCAGGTCGAGAACCATCTCAGGACTGTTCTCGTCACGAAAGTATTCCTGGGTACATATGGGTGGACAAGCGAAGTCCGCCGAGCGTCGTAGTACCAGCAGTCAACATCCCTGCTACGATGTGGACTGTTGGGCTACGATACAGGGCGAACAGCGATGTGGATGGAAGAGAAGGAACAGGGGCTAATTCCCGTTTATATACCAAACCATGTGCGTGGCTTGTTTGTGGTCTGTGGCTGAGCTGACACGAAGTTCCGCCACTATAAAGGACAAGATCTATGTCATTCAGGTCACATTTTATGTGGTCGTCCATTGGCCCAGTGTAAGTGCGTTCCGACACAAATGGGGTCTCTGAGAATGCTGCAGAACCCAACGCACGTCTTGCTCTCTCAACGCCTTTACACGATCTCAGACATACGGGAGACACTCCCGCGGACGCGACAAGGACCTATTCTCGCTGTTCGTCTGTACCTTAAAAGATGCGCGGCCGTCCAACTTGGTCCCGATGTTGCTTTACTGTCGTAGGTTAGAAGTCGTCGGGTCCCGAGCTTTTTCGTCGCCATAGATTGCTGACGCGTATAAGATGCCATGTTGCTCGGCCCTTAGCGTCAACTCCTGCGTTCCGCACGTAGAGGTCGACTCCATGTCCAAAGTAAAGAGGTCATGCAAGACAAGGACAGTGGCATGCTGGCAAGGTATATCCTTCAAATCATCGCACCTGATTTATGACCAACTTGACAGTTTACTCCAGCATCCTCCGTAGCCGTATAGGCATTCCCGCAACAACAATCCAATGACAATCCCTGAGAAGGGTCTTTGTAACGACCGTCTCTGCTAAGTACTTATTAGGCTCTCGCTAACTTTCCTCGTCGAGGTTTCGACTAGCTTCCTCCTTCCGTGATGGTCTCCGGCACGACGTCACGCAGACGTCATTAGGTTCGTTGCATCTTGATCCGAGGGAACAGTTCGTCAATATGATGGACAACGGTCTATTCTCGCAACAAATGGAACAAAGGTATGCATATCGTCTTTTGTTGATATCGTCCTCCCTTTCCTTGACAACAGTTTTTGTCAGCTTTTCACCATTCCTATCGCTCGCTTGCATGCTGGGCCACCCCACGCCTGTGCACATCGCCTGTTTGAAGTCATTCTAACCGCGACTCGAACGTTTCTGCCTCTGCCAGACGTTCTGGACAATGAGTGGAAGAGCTCCCTGAACACTCTCCATCTCGCATTTCCCACATCCTGATAAGAGAGGCTCAGGAAAGGGAGTGCAATGAACGAGGAAGAGAGGATGGATTCAATAGAGCGGAAGTGTTCGCTGCAGGGAACAAGTAGCCTTGCGACGATTTATTGGATACTGCCAAAGAAAGACACTGCATACGGTGTTTGGGTATCTGGGCATCGTTATCTATTCCGAGCTCAGCGCCTAGGTGCACAGCACATCAGGGTTTTGCCAAACCACCTTGTTACCCCAAGTCCTGTGTGCGAGCATGGATCCAGGAGGTACTTGTCTCTTTTTCTGCATGCACAGCTCCAAAATGATGTTACTTGACAGTAGAACAATTGCATTCGCGGGCGAAATCTCTCGCCGACAAGTTTAAACATGGAGGGGAGACTAGTGGCATCGACAAGGCGATCGACCTTGATCGTGAAGCGCTAGTTCTTTGCCCACTTGACCACCCTGAGCGATCTGTCTCTTTGACTCAGCTTGCTATTCATTTTAGTGATCGGTATAGCCAGCTCCGAAGTAGGAGGGAGCTTGAGGAAGCCATTGTGCTCGATCGAGAAGCCCTTGACCTTCGCCCGCAAGGACACCCTGATCGATCGATGTCGTCTCTCAACCCGGTACAACGAGCTCGGAATTACGGAGATCCTCGACGAGACCATTGTCCTCGACCGAGAGGCTCTTCATCTTTGTCCAAAAGCTCATCGATCAATTTCATTGAACAACCTTGCAGTCCGTCTGTCCACCCGGTATAACCAACTCGGGGTCATGGAGGACCTCGACGCGGTCATTGTCCTCAACCGAGAAGCCCTTGACCTTCGCCCGAAAGGACACCCTCATCGATCGTCGTCGTCGAACAACCTTGCTATTCATCTTTCCACCTACCACAAGCGTCTCCGTGTCATGGAGGATCTTGGTGAGGCCCTTGCCCTCGCACGAAAAGCCCTCGACCTTCTCCGAAAGGACACCCTGGTCGGTCCGGGTGTTTTCACCGCCTTGCAATTTGTCTCTCCACCCAGTACAAGGAGCTCGGGGTCATAGAGGAGCTCGAGCAGGCCATTGTCCTCGGCCGAGAAGCCTTGATCTTTACCCAAAAGGACATGTTGATTGGTCATCGTTATTGGATAACCTTGCACAGCACCTTCGTGATCGATTTACTGGGTTGAGACTAGAGTTATTCAGTCTCTATGCTTAACTCGTGCATTCACCCCCAAATGTCTCTTCAATTGATCTTTCCGCCACTAGGGCATGGAACCATGTCGCCGAAGATTTTCAGCATCCCACCATACTTCTCGCATATGAAACTTGTCTTCAGTTACTCATTCAACATCTCACCATTCTTCCTTCATTACCTCGACAACTTGTTATCCTCAAGCGTCTGACATCATCGCTTGCCGTGGACGCGTTCTCAGCCTGTCTTCGTAACCGTTCCCCTGCCGAAGGCTGAACTTCTAGAACAGGGACAGGGTGTATTCTGAAGCCAACTCACTCTCCGTTCTCTCCTGTATGGTGTCATCGCGTCTGGCATGGCAGGGAAGAGCTTAGCTGATGAGTTCGTGCGTCTAACGTCGTTCCTTTGCCACGCCGTCGATTCATCCGGTACGGGTCAACATGAACGGTTATGCCATCTCAACCTGGAATTGTAGAGATCCATCTCGCATGTCACGGTTTCCCAAATCGGACGCAGCCATTCGCATCAGCGTTCGCTCTGCGCGAGGGTCACCTTACCATACAACGAATCACTGGGTGCGATCTGGAGAATCCTGAATTCGCATAGACGAGGACAGTCCGGACGAGGTGATTTATCTTGCGTCAGCGATGCAGTTTGTCGGATTTCGTTCAGTGATTGGGACAATGTGGGCGGTGGATGAAGGTGAGACGAACAAAATCACGTCGACGTTTTACAAGCATATGAACGAGCCTGGCCATCTGGATCATACCCGTGCGGCGTATACCCTGAACAAGACGCATCATGAAATCTGTGATACCGATACCGCTTGACCAGTGGATTCTATACGTCCATCATAATCTTGCTACTCGTTTTCGTTGCTGGTACTCGCTCTGTATAACTGCTGTTAGATGTATTGTCTATTGTTTTCACGTTCATGCGGCACCCGCAGCGTGTTGTATACGGCCTGGGTCCTGGCGTACATATTGAGCTCTGGGGTTATCCAGGTAAACGTTTGAACAATGTTCGACTTGCTCACATGGAAACAAAGGTCCGGGCTTGCTCCCAGTCCGATGATCGTACACCTGGAACTCCAGAGAGCATAGGAAGTGGATCCAGGCGCATATACGGTGGTTCGATATCAACGCGGGATGAATATCTGAGGCTCGGACAACCCAGTTGTTGTTTTAGGTTTGACGGAATAGGTTACGTAATAACCCCGCCCCCTTATAGCACAACCAATTCGGGTGATTAACCGATCCTCGAAGTTCCCAATGGCCTCCACAGCACCGTTCCCCGCACAACCCGTCGCTGATGGCGTTCCCATCCCCGCACCTACCCCAGCCAAGAAGAAACAACCATACCCCTTCTATCTTGGTGGTGTTGCAGCCACCATCGCTGCATCCATTACCCACCCGCTCGATCTCACCAAAGTCCGTCTACAAGCCTCGGGCGATAAACGCATGATCGAGTCCGTGAAGAAGACCGTCAGAACTGCTGGTTTTAGAGGTCTCTTTGACGGTATTACAGGTACTTGGATGCGCCAGATGAGCTATAGTGTCTGTCGTTTCTGGGCATACGACGAGAGTAAGAAGCTTCTCGGTGCAACCCCACAGTCGCCCGCCTGGATCTTGGCTACTGCTGGTGCCATGGGTATGTTATACGTACCGATATACCTCCTCGACATCCCCACTGATTTGGTGTCACGCAGCTGGCACCATTGCTGGCGTAGTCGGTAACCCTGGCGGTACGTTTCCCCAGTTGCCTCTTCCACGCGTCCTTTTCCTCATTCCGATTCTCTCACAGAGGTCGTCATGGTGTGTATGTCAACTTGCCTAATATCACATGCCCCTCACGCGTTTCTTCCCATTCCTTCCGCCTCACGTGATCGTTTTCACGCATTCGTGGCCTGCCCTCGCATCTTGCCCACACGTTCCCTCCCTTTCCCACCTGTCTAGGTTCGCCTCCAAGGCGACTTTGCCAAACCTCCGGAGAAGCGCTTCAACTACAAGCATTGCTTCGATGCGCTCTTCCGTGTAAGTATTTCCATCGCTTTCGTTCCCTTCATTGTTTCTTTCCTTGTATCTCTTCCACGTTTCGCTTCTTCGTTATTTTTGGGCTTCACTTGCACGTGTAACCATCCGGTTATGCGACTTTGCAAAGTCCGTCTTGTTCCGAAAGACGCCAGACATCCGGAATTCGGCAGAAAGAGTCGGTTATTGCGCGCCAGGCAGTCCGTCGTTCCGTCTTGATGTCTATTGTGGCCATCGATCGCGTGGTCTTTCCCTATTCGTGAAGTACATTCGAACCCGATCGTGCATGGCATTCTCCCACCCTGACTTGCGAACGTCGGTGCCTACGAACAAGAGAGGGCGTACGAGCCATAACACGAATGTCGAGGAGGTGGAAGGCAAAGGGCAGCAAACCACTCAAGAAAAAATCTGCTTGCTTTATATTTGGCATGACATCGCTTACTCACTAGCGCTCTCTTTCGACCATCGCATCGCGCCGCACAATTGTGGGAAGAGGTCCGTTCTATCACCTCCGGCTCTAATCCCTTTCCCATGTCATAATGTAATTGCTTTAGTGATATATCCCATCTGTCTGCCACCTTTTCCGCTGTCTAGGACTGGGTCGGTTGTACATTGGTGGCCAGCCAGAGGTCTCTAGCTCCCGAGGTTGTGCATTGGCGCCAAAGCTGTGCACGGTCCTCACACACAAGACTGGTTGACGATGCGAAACTGAGTACAAGAGCGACACGACAACAGAATCCGAGAGAGGCGACGAATCAGGTTACCCTTCCCACCGAGTACCACGGTCAGTTGGCCTTGCACAGCCGGCTTCAGAGTTGGGGGCTTGCTGGCTAATCGCCAACGCGGTGACGGGGATACTCTCGCAGTATTGCATCTGGTTTTCTTTCCTTTCCTCTTTCTGTTCTTCTTTGCTTCGCACTTTTATTCTTTTCCTTCCGATTGATAGAAGATATTCATGGGATGCTGACATTTTCCATTTCCCTCTTTTGGTTGATGTACTTGCTGTCTGCGCGGGATGATGTCGATATGCAATCCTGGCTCATAGATGGTTCGCGAAGAAGGCCCTTCATCACTCGTCCGTGGTGTCGGCCCGAACGTCTTCCGAAGTGTATTGATGAACTCGAGTCAACTTGCTTCGTGAGCGCTACAATACCTTTACGCGTGTTTCGTTTCAAACCTTGTATCTAGATACGATTTCTTCAAAGCCGAGCTATTGAAGACACCCTACTTTGAGGACAATATTGCCTGCCACTTTACTGCCAGTTTCGCAGCTGTACGAGTTCTTTACTGCCTTGGGAAAAGATAATGATGAGGTGGATCTCACAGGGCACGGTAGCCACCACCATTTGTTCACCCGCTGATGTCCTGAAGAGCCGCATCATGAACGCGAGCGGACCTGGATCCAGCGTGCGTTTCTTTGTGTCTATGTACCGTGGCGTACTGACCATCTGTTCTTCATGTACACACAGTCGACACTCGGCGTAATCCGAGCATCGCTCGCGAACGAGGGCCCGATGTTCATGTTCAAAGGCTGGCTTCCTGCATGGACGCGTCTTCAGCCAACGACGATCCTCATTTTCTTGACACTTGAACAGCTGAAGCGCTTGGTGGATTGGCAACGAGGCACGTTGTAAGGACGCATCCTGGTTCAACACCATCCTATCTGCGGAAACAAATTGTTCTTTTCTGATTTCACACATCTCGTCATTCATGTATTATTTGCTCCCTTTCTCTCCGTTGTATTGTGGTGTTTCTGGACCTCTCTTCATCCCGACTCATTCCTGCAGTCGTTGGTGGTTTCCCTCCCTTGACACTGTGATACCATGGATACACAGTACATAGATTGTACGGGAGGGTATATATGATGGACGGGACGAAAGTGGTACCTTGTATGTACTAGAATTATATCTTGATCGTCGAGTGATTGCGTTTAGGCGTTACGCGTTGTGACCCCTATCACTGAATTCTTTCGTACTGCAGCGACTCGTCAGGTTCTCTATCATAGGTACTAGACACACAGGTACGTGAGCGTGTTCGTTGGGCGAGGCACACGATACGAACCGCTCGAGAGTACAATCCACCGTCCATCTCGCTCCATCTTGGCCATGCTACGTCCATGTCTACACATGTTGATGCACGTTGAACGCTGGACAGGCGATGGGGAGCATCAGACGACACTGATGCTGCAGATAACTTCAAAGCAGACTGTCCACTGGTTCGGGTTGACGATTGGTTGCCTTGGGGAACACCCTTCTCTTCTTTCGTACGCGCTCTCATCAACGTCTCAAGTTGAACTTGGAGGGACGGGTCAGGCTACGTGTGTGCGCCAAGTTCAAGATCGACGGCAATGGGGGTAGCGGCATGCATAGACGCGCAAGGTACGTGGTTTGGTGACGGTTTGTTCGGTTCCTTGACTGAAGCCGCTGGAACCTTTTAGTACGGTGACATCTGATGTTACACTAGCATCCATCCTGGTTGACGTTTCATATTATCCCAAGAGTACACGTCAAGGCGCTTTTAGTCGCATCGTGACGCATCGGAACACTCTTTTCCTTTCTAGAAAGGTTCGATAGATGAACGGTCTTCCGTGCGTCCCGTGGATCTCTGATCATTCAAGTCCTGCAGACCCGGAATAGCTAACCTCGAATGTGAATAGCTCGTTACTCGTTACCAAAAGACACCCAGCTGATACTCATCATTGTTAGTCCGATTTGGAGTCTTTATGGACGACTCGGATATGATTTCGGTCCCAAGTTTGTCCGGGTCCTTTTGAAGCTGTTGTCTTGTACGGTTTTTCAATCGCTTTCACTGGAGACAAAAACTAGGATCAGGAATCAAATACGGGCTTAGGTCGGGTTTGACAGCCGTCGGCGACTCGTATCACTTGGTTGGTTGTTCAGGGAGAGAGATAGCCGAGTCCATCCAGATCAGGTTTAGGTCAAGTTGGCAGAGGACGAGAATGAAGAGATGAACTCCAAAAGGCGCAAAGGCGGAGACGATGATGGTGGAAATGAAGCGGCGATTGTGTGGGATGCGTCGATTGGGTTCGGTAAGTCGGTCCAGCGGATCAAATCAAACTTAGTATTTCATAGACAACAGCTCCAAAGAGATGCAGAAAGGCGAGTATAAGTGAACACCATTGACAGTGGATCAGGGCGGATTATGTAGTGATATTGCAGGTATATGTGCTTTGACGGGCGATGAAGACGGCGCACGGCAATAGCCGATAGCCATTCCCCGGTGACTTCCATCAGTTCTTTGTACCAACTCGACCATGCCCAAAAATGGTGACACCCGTCCCATGGGACGTCAATTAGGTGTGTTCTTGCACTTCCAAATCCAATCGTGGGTGTTCGAAAGTCATGAATGGTCAAAGTTTCAAAGTCGGTGAGGTATCAGGAACGTTTTCCCTTGCATGGTACGGCACCTCCGGGAAACGTCATATACCGGGGGTCAACTTAATTCTGCATGCGACATGGCACGTGCTCCACAGATGATATCCCCTTGGAATAACCCCCCTCTGTCGCCCTCTCAGTTATAAAGGCCCTTTCTGTGAGCGCCGGATCGAGTTATCATCCCAAGCAACCCAACACGGCATTCATTCACCATGGCCTCTACCGCCTTCAATTTCCCTTCTCTAGATCATTCCCTCCTGCTACCCGACTTGATCAACTTTCATATGGAAAAAAATCCCTGTTGTCCGGTCTTCGTATATGCGGATGAAAACACCCCCAACATACTGACTGAAATTTTGCTTCTCGAATTCGGTCGAGCAGCTCACAGAGTCGCGCATGCTCTTCGCCCCTCACGCCAGGGTTCCGACGGAGAGGTTGTCATGATCATTGCTAATACAGACACAATACTCTACCATGCCGTTGTCACCGGCTTGTTTATCGCCGGATGGGTCGTACGTCCATATCTATGTGTTTTGAGCCGTTCTCACATTCCGGCCTAGCCATTCCCGGTATCGCCGCGTAACTCAGCAGCGGCAGTTGTCAACATGATGAAGAAGACTAACTGCTCCCGTATCGTAACACTTGACCACGCTCATAAAGTGCTTATCGATGGCATCCGAAACGAAACAGAAATCAAGGAATTGACTGTCCATGAACTCCCCTCTTTCCACTATGTTTTCCCGAAACTTGGACAGGAAGTCGCAGCTGATGCATTCGTTCCGTACCCTCCTTCCCTGAAACGCCCAGACTTGGATTCCCCAGCTATCTACATGCACTCCTCGGGCAGCACCGGATTCCCTAAAGCCATTCCCCACTCTCACAGACTCCAGATCCAATGGATGGCGCAGAGTATGTTACCATGCGCTACATCACGGTACAATTGCTCAATTACCTGCAGCGTCTTTCAGTGCATACACCGCTCTTCCTGCTCCCCGCCGGGTTGGTGCAATGGCGCTGCCTCCATTCCATGTCTTCGGTATCGTCACCGAGCTTTACGTACCGATTGCGCATCTTGTTACTACTGTGGTCTATCCTCCGCGCACATACAATAACCCACTCGCCCAGCCTGTGATACCCACGAGCGAGAACATGATCGAACAGCTCGAAAAGATAGAATGTAACATGGTCATGACGGTCCCCACATTCCTTGAACAGATGGCAGAGTCCGATCAGGCCATCGAGGTGCTGAAGAAGATAGATACTGTCGTGCGTGCCATCTGATGCAATCCACCTTGCCTCGTGCTCACCATCCTAGACTTTTGGCGGTGGTCCTCTCCCTGTCAAGGTCGGCCAAAAGTTGTGGGCTGCTGGGGTACAAGTTTCCAGCGGTTATGGTGGGACAGAATTCGGGATCCCCACTATGCTGGCCGACAAGCAAGATGTCGCCGATGGTGATTGGATGTGGATGCGTTTCGCAGACGACCAGCATCTCAGGTGGGTTCCCCAAGGAGACGATACATACGAGTTGCACATCTTGGTATGCAATGTTCCGTATCGTCGGTTTTGAATGTTGACAAGCTTGATCCAAATTAGTCGACAGACAAGCACCAGATGGCGATAGAGAATATACCTGACGTGAAGGGATACGCCACTTCGGATGTCTTTGTCAAGCATCCGACCAAGGATATGTGGAAAATGTACGTTTCCGGCTGGTCTACACTGAAAGCAGTGCTCATGTCGTCCCTCGATCGGCGATAGTGTTGGAAGGGCCGACGATGTCATCATCCTTGCCTCCGGAGAGAAGACGGTTCCTGCCCCCATGGAGGGCGTCATCGGGTCTTCCTCGCTGGTACAAGGCGTTGTCATGTTTGGACGGGAGCGTAACCAAGTCGGTGTCCTCATCGAGCCTCGGCCAGAGCACGCGCTCGATGTCAACAATGAGAAAGCCGTGGCAGAGTTTAGAAACCAAATCTGGTACGTCTTTATTCTGTGGTAGGCCAGACAGGTCGACTGAGGGGAACAAAGGCCGGCGATCGAAGAGGCCAACAAGTCGTCTCCAGCATTCAGCCGTATTTTCAAGGAGTTGATTTTAATTACGAGCCAGGACAAGCCCATGTCGCGTACACCCAAGGGTACCGTCCAACGGAAAGCGACTCTGAACGTTTATGAAGGGGAGATCAACGCATTGTGAGTCATCATATCGCGTGTGCATGGACGTTCATCTGAGATTTGTCAAGGTACGATACCGTCGAAGCGAGTGCGGAAGCCCCAGGTGGGTCGGCTGGACCGTCAGCGTGGACAAGCGAAGCACTTGAAGACTGGTTGCTGGAACATGCTCGTACCATCAGCCCCAGCGGTTCTGTTGATCCAAGTGCCGATCTATTTGCTCAAGGCTTTGACAGGTGAGAAGTCATGCAGCAGAACGAAGTTGAAGAAGTTGCTCACATTGTGCTATTCGTTCGCAGTTTGAGCGTCACCTATCTCCGAAACCGAATTTTGGGTGCTTTGCGAAAATCGCCAGACCTGGAGATCAAGAAGGCGGCTTCTCACATCCCTCCCAATATCATCTTTGAGAACCCGACCATCCAACTACTCAGTGCGCGTATCGCCGCTCTCGTCACTAGTGACGGTGCCGGACAGGGTGTCAATTTCATAGAACAACACAAACAGGCCATCCAAGCCATGATCGAGAAGTACTCTGTCGGCTTAGACGGACCGGTCGATGGCGTGCTACCCGGCAACCAATTGACCGAGCCTGCCGTGGTGTTGCTCACTGGCTCTACGGGCGGTCTTGGATCTTTCTTACTCTCGGAGCTTCTCAAGAGCCCTGCGGTCCAGCGCGTCTACGCTTTCAATCGTCCATCGTCAACAAAATCGATCGTGGAACGACAAAAGTCTGCGTTCAAAGACAAGGGTCTTCAGATCGACCTTTTGGAGTCAAATAAGCTTGTCTACGTCGAAGCCGACGCATCTCAACAGAAGTGTGGCCTTTCTTCGGCTCAGTATGAAGAGGTAGGATTGACCATGGATTTGATGGAAGATACATGACTAACCTATGCATCTGCAGATCCGGAATTCCGTTACGGTGATCATACACAACGCGTGGCGACTCGACTTTAATTTGGCGATATCTTCCTTCGAGGACAGCATCCGGGCATCGCGGAACCTAATCGACCTCTGTTTAGACTCGCCCCAGAAGCAGAACATCCGCTTCCTGTTCACTTCTTCGATCGGCTCCGCGCAGGGTTGGGATAACTTGAAAGGTCCTTTCCCGGAAGAGGTTCAACTTGACCCTTCTGTTGCTGTCGGAGCAGGTTATGGAGAGGGTAAATACACCACCGAACGGGTGAGTCATGACGCGGTGATGTTAGAAGCTTGGCACTGAGACGAGATGAATGGATAGATGATCGTCAAGAGTGGGATACATGCGACTTCCCTTCGCATCGGTCAGATTGCTGGCGGACACGGTGGATCTTGGGCTACGACGGATTGGTTCCCTATCATTGTCAAATCCAGTATCGCCCTCGGTGCGCTCCCGGAAGCTGCCGGTGTAAGTAATCTTATCGATGCTATCCATTGTTTATCATGAGTGCTGATTACGATTTCAGGGCGTGTCGTGGTTGCGCGAGGAAGAAGTGGCGTCTGCCATCATGGAGACGGCGTTTTCCAAAGAGACACCACCGCCAGCACTGAACATTGTCAACCCACGCAGTGCGCCCTGGGCTCAGATCATTGCGTTCGTGCAACGTTCGATCATCAAACGGAAGGCGCTCACGGGTGAGAACGTCCTCCCGATCGTTCCGTTTGGGGAGTGGTTCTCGTTATTGGAGAGAAAAGCTGAGAACGCTTCGGAAGACGACCTGGTGAAAATCGTGAGCTACTAGGTTCTGGCACAGATTGATCATTACTGACGTAGTTGGCGTGTACAGCCTGCCATCAAGCTGCTCGAGTTCTTCCGTGCGTTGTCGCGCGGAGATGAGGCTATTCGGAACATGGGTGTTGGTGCCACGGAGGCGGCTGGGATGACCAACTTTAGTACTGTCAAGGTGCGGGCAGTGAGTGCGACGATGGCCAACATGCGGGCGATCGGAGAGGTGGAAGCAAATGCGTGGGTGGGGTATTGGATTGCGAAGGGGGCTTTTTGATGTGGTTCACATGTGACAGACATTGGCTCGAATAGTATGTAGTAACAGAGGTGTACGATAGGGTGTTCGATGAATCACCATGGGCTATTGAATTGAGCGACAAGGTGTACAATCCTGCTACTGATTTGCCTAGAAGCTGTGAAAAAGTCAACTATGGTGCGGCGTCGACACCAAGTAGCACGAAGCGATTCGTACTACTCAGGTTGACGATGCACGTATCTCCCCGTTGTGAAGGGAGAAAAAGACACCCATCATACGTCATGCCACCAGAAGAAGCCGAACCTAATCCCACAGGTAATAGTATTTCTGATAGCTATCCGTTTGTCAGCTAAAATGATGAAGAGAGTTCGATTTGCTGTGGTGCTGTGGAAGCGAGGTTGGAATTAAAACTACTCCGGACAGCCCTCCCTCATTGCATTCCTCAACAGCTCACCTTTCTGGTCTAAGCAACTGGCATGGCTAGCAAATCGGACGCCAGAGAAAATCGATTACAACTTGAATCAAGAACGTCGCAATCTCGTGTGCCAACTGTGGGTATTAGTGGCCGCTGGTTGCTGATTTGCCGACTGACCTATCTTACAGAACACGGCACCCAGTTCTTCTGACGCTGACCCCCAGTGTGCGAGGCAGGAATTTCGAGG
>JBBPNA010000538.1:0-17558 GCA_038090555.1 Boletus subcaerulescens | reverse complement strand
CGCTGCGACCGCAGATAGCAGTTAGATGTTACACCCAGCACTTCCTCCTCATCCGCCAGGTGGAATCTGCCCACAAATATTTAGTTACAGAATTGTCTCTTGACTTGCACTCCAATGTCCTTCCATCGTCTAGATCCCCCTTTTGTAGTTTGTGCTTGTTACATCTGTATACTTATTATTCGTCGCATGCCTCTCTATTCGCCATGATGCACACATTAAATCTCTAGTTCTGTGGTATCGTAGTCAGTGAGACCTCTAGCTGATCGTCCACTAAGCTGACTGAGACCCTATACAATTGGCAAAAGTCAACAACGAGCAATTTGGGTTCAGTGTGAGGCAACGTACGCTTCTAGGTCCTGTACAATGTAGTCGAGGCTGCCGTCTGCCTCCCTCAAGAGTATTTGGGATTGATGAGAAGTACAAACAGCAAGTGTTCGAGCGCCAGCAGCGCGCCCTGCTTTGAGCCCAGAAGGTGCGTCTTCAATCACCAGACCTGATGTACATCAGAACCAGGGGGTTGTCAGAATAAGTAGTAAGATGGTCGCACATTTCCCGGGCGGTATACCGAGCGTGGCTGCACCCGCGATGTATGGGCCTGGTTTAGGTTTGCCTTCGGTGACATCGTCCGCTGTCACATAACCCTGCTGCGGCAACGGTAATGAGCACTTGGGGATAGCGTGGCTGGCGTAGAATCTAGACGCTGGTAGAGCCGTCATCACCGGCACAAAGAAAATGTCTGGACGGATACCTGACGTAACGATGGTCCATTTATCTGGTGCTATCTCACTGAGCTGGACTCGACATAGTGAGCCTGGATTGTATACTGCCAATAAGTTTGATGGTAGATACCTCGTTAAGCAGTTTCTGTGCCCCGTTGAGGACTTGAGGACCAAGACCACCCCTTTGATTGACTACCAACAGTTCGAAGCGCATGATCTCTTTCTACGATGGCTCTGATTAGAACCTCGGCGCACGGTCATCGATTGGCGGGTCTACTTACCTCGAGTTCTGTCTCGTCCGTGATTCGGCAATATTCGCGCAATGTGTCCTTCAGTCTCCTCCCGTGGGTTAAATGGGCGACGTTGCTTGGGAGATCATACTGCTTGCGGAATTCATCCCAGGCGTAGACGACGCCAGGAGTAGAGTCGATGAGGGTACTGCAACGAACGATATCAGCAATTGAAATATTTTGGAGTGGAAGGGCATTACCCATCCAGATCGAAGAGAATCTGTATAGAAACAGTTGAAGTCTGATCAAGGGAATGAGAAAGATGTATCCCATACTGCACCGACTCGAATTCTGGTCGCTTGTTCCATGATCGGGGATGGATCAAGACGTGGGACAAAGCGTTGATCGGTCGCGTATTGTGTCCACGGTGCTACTCAACTTTGACCATCGTGTCACCTCAGTCCCCATTGTTGTCCATATCCAGCCTCGAAAAGACCTTACAACTCCAACAGTATAAGAACAGGGCAGTCATGGCACATCGCCTCATCGTCTCGTGTTTCTTTAGCACTTCTTTCAAGTTCCTGAGAGGCATTGACTGCCCCCCACTCACAGTCCTTCGACCCGCTTCCACACATCTAACATCCTAAATTATGAAGTTCACTCTGTTCTCTACATTGTTGCTTGCCTCTCTGGCTTTGGCCCGCCCAAATCTTATACAACGTTGGTCGAGTAGTTTCCAGCAACAAAATGGCATAGACGCCATCAACCCAAAGTAAGTTTAGTCCCATCTGCTTTTTATGCCTCGCTCCTTCCTGATCTATATCATAGCAATGCTTCGTCGTCCTGTACCTCTGGCAACGCTTGTATTGATGGTCAATTAGCCCGATGTGTCAACGGAAAATATGTCTTGTCGCCCTGTGGTCCTGGTTTGACGTAAGTCTTGGTAGTGTTAATCTTACAACAGACAAATGACTCGTCGATCATTAGATGTGCAGCATTGCCATTATCTGACTCACCTGGGACGACCGCCACCTGCACGACGCAGACTGGTCTGAAGACGCGCGCTACCGTCGCTAGAGCAGTCAATGGTACCAATCCTGCTAACGCAACCTCACCCACAACGCCGACCCCACCCGACTCGCCGTGTGATTCTGGCTCCACCAATTCGAGCACTTCCCCGGGCCAAACTTCGTTGACTCTCTTATCTTCTGTGATCGCCAAGAACTTCTCGAAGAATGGTTTGAACACGACCACTTCAACGGCTGGCGAAGTGGCTTCATTGATGTCCGTCAACAACTTCATCAATTATTGCGCTACGCTCCCCCACCTTCCCATCACCAATGGTCAGCAGCTCAAGAATGGTTCTTGTAACCCTGCTCCAATGGGGGCGATCCCTTCCACTTCCAAAATGCCGAGTGCAAAGTTTGTCACGCCTGTCAACCTCGCTGTCGTGCCGCAAAACACCACGTTCCGAATTACGTTGGCCGTGAAGCACTTTGCCACGGGTTACTCTGTCAACCCAAATACAAACTACGTCGCGGCACCTCAGCAACTCGATCCAACTACTGGTCTTATCCAGGGGCATGCGCACGTCGTTATCGAGGCTCTCGAGTCACTCAACCAGACCACTCCCACAGACCCAACCAAGTTTGCATTCTTTGTGGTGCTGAACAATAAGGCAGATGCTAACGGTCATCTGTATGCCAATGTCACCGGTGGCCTTCCCAAGGGCACGTACAAGATGTCTACTCTTCTCGCTGCAATAAACTACCAGCCCGTGTTGTTGCCGGTTGTCGAGCGTGGTGTTTCGGATGATACGATCTACGTGAGTCTGAATTTGCGGTACTCCTTGCAAAACGACGGTCTGACGTATCACATAGTTTACTGTCGCTGGTGCGGACCATAGTACCAATACCACAACGCCAACTCCCACCAACACCCCACAAATTTCTCAACCCACCGGCTCTAGCCCGCCTATTGCAACGCAGACCGCTAGTCCTGGAAACGCCACCGAGACGTGCGACTAGCTTTCGACGCCAAGGGAACGCCCTCTACTAATTTAGCATCAATTGGAGAAGTCGTTGATCGAACACTCCAGCAAAGCATCATTTCTGCAGACACGGATCAATTTTGTATTGATATTATCTTGTAACTTGCTAGCTTTTTTTAATACTTTTTTGGGTCGTATGGAAATAGAACACCACTTCCTGATAACTTATGTAAATGGTCAAAAGGATCGGCACGCGACTCTTAGCTGCACGGCGACTTCGCTTTCTTGAAACTTTGATCCTGCAATCAAAGTGTCTGCAGATCTTCCTTGACGGCTACCTCACGTATGTCTTTCGTTCTCGACCTTTACCACCGTAGTGATGAACAGTAGTGAATTTTACACTGCTCCTTGATCATGTCGAGAAGCACTGTCATCATCAAAGTCCCTGCGACTTCTGCCAACATCGGACCAGGCTTTGATGTAGTAGGGCTCTCCCTGTCACTCTACCTGACGATCACCGTCAGATTTGGACCTCCTTCGGCCGCCCTCGTGAAAATCACATACTCCGGAGAAGGCACCGATGAAGTCCCCCTCGATCCCTACCGAAACCTAATGACCCGTGTCGCGCTCTACGTCCTGCGCTGCAACAACCACCGCTCATTCCCTCCAGACCTCGTCAACATCCATGCAGACAACCAGATACCCTTTGGCCGCGGGCTCGGCTCCTCGGGTGCAGCCGTCATCGCAGGCGTTCTCCTCGGAAACACGCTCGGGCAACTCACCCTATCGCGTGAACGGATGCTCGACTATGCGCTCATGGTCGAGAGACATCCGGACAACGTGACGGCAGCGCTCGTCGGTGGTTTCGTCGGGTCGTACCTCCGAGAACTCGATCCCGTCGCGAGCGAGGCTGCACAGGTACCGCTGTCCGAGGTCTTACCAGAGTACCCTCCCGATGCAGGGGAGGAGTGGGGGTTGTCCCCGCCTGTCCCTCCGTTCGGCATCGGACACTTTGTTCGCTTCGGATGGAGCTCTGCCGTCAAGGCCGTCGCGATCATACCTCGGTTCGAGCTTAGCACCGCCAAGGCGAGGCAGGTACTGCCTATGGAATACTCTCGAAAAGACCTCGTACGTAGGCTCCATACAGGCATACCTTTGTCCGAATCGGCTGATTCGGGCTACTTTAGGTTTTCAACATGCAACGGCTCGCTGTGTTGACCACTGCGCTTGGACAATCACCACCGGATCCCGAACTTATCTACGAGGCGATGAAGGACCGTGTCCATCAACCGTATCGAAAAGGGCTGGTATGTCTTTGTCATGTTATGAGTTATGAGTGCCTAATGGAAATATGTGAAGATTCCTGGTTTGCCAGAAGTCACATCATCAATTACTCCAGGATCACATCCTGGTCTACTCGGCATCTGTCTGTCAGGGGCAGGGCCAACGATTCTGGCTCTCGCAACTCACAACTTTGAGGCTATTGCAGAAGGAGCTCGTGCAATATTTGCGAAAGAGAACATACAGGTAGACTGGAAGTTGCTCGAAGTTGTTGGCGGAAGCGAATGTTACTCAGTAGAGGCAAACTAGACGAAGTAGAAAAAAAAGGGTCATTACTGATTATACTATATCATGACATGCATGTGCAGGTATATGCCTCTGGGTATCCTGAAATCTAATATCTCGTTACTTCTAGCCCCTTGCGTTGAGACAAACGGCTCTCATTGCGACAAGGGATGCCGAACTGTCATCAAATGGCAAATCAACTGTGAACATCACATCGCTACGGTCACTGTTCAAGTAGACCGGGAGTGTTACCAGGCTGCTCCGATCAACGGCGTCCTCGTCTTCTTGTACCCATCGGATCTGAGATGCGTTCAGGTGAACTGCCTCGCCATCGTTGAGCACGAGCTTTCCAGCTTCTGCATCCCACGAAGCTCCCTCCAACGTCAACCCTGAACTGTGATTAGAAAGAAAAAAAAGTCCAAAAAACGCTTCCTAGGGCTCACCATCGACAATGAAGGCTCTCGGGTTGCTCGTTTGACCAATGTCTAATCGCAGACTCAGGGTCTCCAGACTCCAGCGCTTGCGGTGTGCTACAGTCTGTCGAGTCGCAGTAATATACGCTTCTGGGAAGAACAACTCTCCAAGCCAAACTTCAACGTTGGACAAGGACTGCTGCATCATCGTAATCCCGTCCAACTGAGCTAGGCGACGAGCAAGATCCGGAATCCACTCCGACACTGACATCGTTTTGGGGACCTTGTATCGTCTCCAGTGTGTCGGAATAGTACCTAGATCATCTCAGTTTGGGTTCCAATCAAGACAGCATTGATTTCACCTTTGGTCAAGGAGCTCATTAAAGCGCGAAGGTGATTAGTCTGCTTCAGTTCACCCTCGCAAACCTTGACGACGTCGGCAAGGTCCCTGCGAACGTGGTCAAGTAACTTGCGTCCAATGGAACCTTCCCGGAAGAACAGGCGATAAAGTGGATCTGGGTTGTCGCTAGATTGTTTGGGCAACGTGTTTAGGGACTAGATGAAAGCGTCAGTAATGGGTCAGTTATTACAAACAAAGTCTTCTTACGGATGGGAGCTGGGTCAACCACTCGCGACAACGCTCGTGCAAATTGCGCATCCACGCGGGCTGCTGTGAGGACTGACTCTTGGAAGGACTACCAGTGCTCGGAACGTCATCCTCATCATCGGCTAGGGTTCGCATCTTCCGTAGCTTGCTGAGAAGCTCGTTACCTACGCGATGAATGAGCTTGGATGTATCGATCAAACCTCTGAACTCACCCTGGGCAACAGCGATGACCCTTTCTGCAGTGGGAGGTAGTGTCAACCATGATGGCGGCTCGCGGTCCGGTAACCTTTGCACCCATGATAGGAAGTGCTCGAGCTTGGTGCCGTCAGGAGCCTCAAGAACCTGACTACTATTGATACTGGGCACTAGATTGAAATCCACATTGTAAGCAGCCGGAGTGAACAGCTTATCGACAAATGCATCTAGAATGCGTTGATCAAAGTCGCTGTCGACACGCCCACCATACACCGATTGTTTGATGAGCGTGCGAAGCGCATCCCAGGGAATCGTGGCAGGGTCAACATTGGCTCTCCCTTTGGCAACAGCGTTGAGCCACGTGTCAATAGTCCCAAAGGCAGAAGCCATATCGGAGTCGTTGAAGTCGTAATTTTGACTCCATCCCAGTGGAACATATCGTAAACGTTCTTGTACAACAGCATGGAACCATGCGAGGAGGAAATACAAGCGGACTTTCTCCGCAGGCCCTTGAGCAAGACGTTGCGGGGGGATGGATCCCAGTGAGTCGAGCAAGTTGGCCTTTATTCCTGGTGGAGGCTCGTTCATGATGATGCGGGATTGTCGGAGGATGTTGACAGGAATAGATGGGTTGGCTTCCATAGTCAAGAAGAGGCGGAAGCTGCGATGGGGATTGAGGGTCTGTAATTTCTTCTCCAGCTGTCCTAGCCATGAAGGGGCCAAGTGCACGTTCTTGAGAAGGACCCATGTTCCTTGTCTCGACGCTGCAGCGATGGCCTGATCCGCGAGAGTGAAGCCCTCCTGAGAGCCCATGGCAACCGAGGAAGACCGTGCTCCGACAGCTTGTATAAGATTCTCAACACGGTAGCTGGCGTCATAACCAGTCACGGATACCAGAGCAAGGGGGGTTGGAGCGGGAACTTCGTTTGCAACCATTGCGCCGAGGTCGAGTTCAGCTGATAAGTCACTCTGGAAAACAGCTCGCACGAGCAAAGCGGTGGATTGCAAGAGACGATCGGGTCGCAAGCACTTGACGACAAGCATAGAACGAAGGGCTTCCACAGCGACTGTTCAAAATGTTAATCAACACAAAAATTCTGTAGGAGAGGTGGACGCGTACGTGTACTTGGCTCCCAGGGTAGAGGCACAATCGTTTCAGGGTTTGCGGATTCCAAGAAGGGAATCCAATCCTCGGGACACTCGAGAACGTTGTTAAGGACAGGCTTGAAAAGACTTTGTTTCGCATAGTCTTCGAGGTGCATCATCTGATCTGGGGAGAGTATGGAAGAGACCGGGTGTTCACTTGCAGAGGCGGTAGGCTTTCCGACGATGCCCTGGCCACTTTCGAGCAGGAACTCGAGTTCCTCAGTGATATCCTCAACACCTCGTAGCTTCACTTGCGCTAGAAGGACAGCAAGCATAACATGGTCACGATGAAGCAACGCTCTCGAGGTTCGCTTATAGACGACCAGGAAGAGGTCATTCAGTAGAATTTCCCGTCGTCTGTTGTAGTCAGTGACGTTCTTCAGATTGGGGTTGTGGTGGAGCACGTAGTCGAAAATGTCGAGGAAGAATCGAAGGGAGAACTGATAAAAGTGATTGACGAGGTTGAGTTGTTCGAGAATGAAGAACACGGAACTGCAGGCTTGGGCGAGCGGCAGATATTCGGCAGTCACTTGCTCAACTTCCTTCATGACAATATCGGTCTCCTCCACCTTGCGCGTGATCTCTGCAGCTTCCCGTTTCAACGTCTCCAAAGTGCCGATCACTTTGTCATCGTCAAGAATGTTTCCACTCGACTCGTTGAGAGCTTGCAAGAGCAACTTCTCCAGCGTTCGGAGACGAAGACGGAATTCACCTTGGGCTTTCATGAGGTCCGTTCTCTTGCGTTCAGTATCAGGCCGTTCCACCTTGAGGACTTGATCCAAGGATTGACTTTGCAGACTGCTACGCGTCATTGTGAAGTTGACGAACGTAACTCTGCTGCAAATGTCGGGGGAGAATTCGACCGAGGGATCCCGCGTCGAGAGGAACATTGTGAATGCAGGTGAGAAGTCGATATCCTGGTTACCGATGCGAATGAGAACACGGCCACCCGTTCTACGAATCTCCTTGTTCAAGACGGCATTCAGGATGGGGTCCAAGTGCTCGACATCTTGGATTAGGATGGGGTTACCGAATCGTAGAGCGCTCTCCAAGACTTTGAGGAATGCTTCGTCAAGGAAACTCGTGACCGTGATCTTGCGTTCTTTGTACTCGTTGAGCAAGAAGGTCGTTGCCTGGCCAGTGGGGTCGATGATCAGTGGGTAACGGTTGAATCGCTTGAGCATGATCGCGTTCTCAGTAGTCAGGTTGTCGGCTGGAAGCGACTTGGATTGCCAGCTCAGGCGATCATCCGCAGTCGAGAGATACTCCGTCAACGAGAGTTCCGGTTTAAACTTGATGTTGGCTTCGAGAAGGTGGTTCGACCAATCTTGCCACATCACTTCTCGGTAATGTTGATCGAAGAAACCACCATACGCAAGGAATGCCGCAGACACCAACACATCGCCAACGATGGTGCTCATTTCGGCATCAAAGGTACGACTTCCGGACTCCCATCGTCCCTTCTCCGAGGACAAGCTCTCGAGGAGCTTCATGCTACGATCGACCTTGCTCTGCACTCGTTCCATCTCCGATTTGATGGCCTGCGTTTCTGAAATGAGGTCTGCATATTCTTCCTTGTACTTGGCAATCTTCGCCTCTAGTTCAGCGACGATGGTGATGATTTGAGCGGCTTGCTTCTTCGTAGTCTCCGCTTGTGTTTCTAGGGATTGCACCTCGTTGCGCAGGGGTTCGACCTTGTCAAGAATCTCAGAGAAGCGAACCTGCGCAAGGACCCACTTGACGAGAGGACCACAAGCTTTACTGGCGCGTTGGACAGTCTCAAAGTTGAATGATGGCCGACTCAGGAAATCTTTCTTCATGAGCTCGCGGAGAGCCTTTGTCATTTGGCCGTTGGTATCGAAATTGACGATCCTCTGGATGAAGTCATCCCGACGGATGATACCCTGAACTGTGCGCCAGCTGTCGATCTTGTGACCAAGGATCGTGCAGACAGACTCCATGGCAAGTTTGACGGCTTCTGGAGGATTGGCCATCGTCCTGACTTCTTGCAAGTGTTGCCTCTTGATGTTACTAACAGCAGCCTGTGCGTCCAACACAGCAGGCTCTGCGTCTGCGAGGTCGGCCATGACGACAGCACGACGTTGTGCGATATGTTTGTCCTGCTCGACCAAAGCAGCCTGGATTTCGATTGACGCCGCCTTCTTCTGCTCGGCCTCCTGCTGGTCCGCAACCATACGCTTCAGCTTCTCATTGGCTTCTGCATCCTTGGCTTGAAGTTGGGAACGCTTTGTAGCAAGACTCTTGCGAAGCTCCTCGACCTGTGTCACAGTATCCTTGAGTTTGTCAAGACCAACGTGAAGGTGACGTTGCTGTTCCTCAAGCTCGTCACGCTTCTCGTTGTAAAGTCTGACGTAGTGGTTGATACTGAAAAACACCCATCAGGTCAGTGGTCCAGTTCATGAAATGAGAAGGCTCACAAGTCGAGGTAGTGCCGGGGAGTAACATAATTATAACGACCTTGACGACGACTGATGCGTTGGTTGATCTGGTGCATTGACACGTGCACGAAGACGAGCGCATTCACGACAGCAGTGCGGTGGATGGGAGGCATGGCAAGCTCACGATAGGCGATAGGGAAGTGAACAGGTGGAAAATACGAAGACAAGTCCAAATCCAATGTATCAGTGAACTCCATGCCAACTTGGTAGAACGCCTGGTCTGACCAATCACCAAACCAGTCGAGAACACAACGGTTGAACAAGGCAGGCGATGTAGCGGCACGGGACGCGAGACCATTTTCTGGGGGGTTCATGGTGAAGACGACGTGCAGATTCTTTGCGACTTGCTGGGTGAACCACCGATACAATTCTTCGTGTGAGTCGAGCATAAGTCCATCCCTTTGTGACCCTTCCTTGCACGCTGTCATCAAAGCAGCATGTTCGTCACCCTCGAAGAGGCCGGGCACCTCGGCGTTCGCGAGAAGCGTGTTCATGCGCTCCAGGAAACCCGAGTCGAGCACATTGGATTCGTCCATGATAAAGCAAATCTTCTCGCCCTTGCAACCCGCACGCCTCAGTACGGTACGGAGATCGTCATCAAAGTCATCGCCGGTGTACTTGTTCGAAACCTTGATTTGGAAAATGCTCAAGCCATTAAGCCAGGCAACAAACCGAGAGAGCGTCGTCTAGTAGCGTCGTTAGTCTTGTAGTACAGGTAGACGAAGGCTGGTTTATTACCTTCCCACTGCCACTAACGCCAATCAACAATAGGTGACCCTGAACTTGGCGGAACACCCGGTCAATTCTGAGGACATGATCAAGCACGTCGTTGAAAAGAACAAGAGGCACATCCAATTCTTCTTCGTAAAAGACACGTAAACGAGCCTTTGTGTATTCGCGGAGAACTTCTCTGTCCACGGGAATGTAATCCTTCGAGGTCCAATTCGAGAAGAGAATGGGTCGGCTTAACGCTTCGTCGCAATTGATGGTCGGGAAGTGTTCCATAGCAGCAAGGTCAATGTGTTCGTCAGTCCATTGTTTTTCTTCCTCGGTGACGAGACGGTCTTGGAAGAGACGTAGTGCCTCGTGGGCCCAGATGCGCACCAAGCCCTCCACAGAAAGAATTTCCAATGGACGGATGGCTTCATAGATACCCCGTACCCATCTGGTAAGTTCACGAGGACTGTAGACGTAGTGAGCTTGAATATCAGAGGTGAAACGTTTCTGCGAAGCGAGGTAGAAGGTGACCATTGCGTCGGTAAGAGGTTCGGCATACGCCCGCAGCGTTGGGATGACCTTGAGAAGAGCACGGTTATATGTACCGTAAATCTGTTTGAGCGAGACCTCTCCCGGATAGTCCACCATGATGAGCGGTGCATGGCGGAGGAAACGGTGACTAAGGGGAACACGACCAGGGTCGGTGGGTGGATTACATGCACCAACGAACTGGATGCGTTCGAGTTTAACCCATGACATGTCACTCGCACGCCAATAACCGCCACACTCAACCAATTGACGCAAGAACGAGATGACACGCTGAGTACCATACTTGTCTTGGGCAGGCAAATTGATTTCATCACAGAACACAACCAGCCAGCGGCCGATCTGAACCGGCGCAAGGATGACGCCGTTCGGAGTCTTTCTATACTCGCAGTATTGCTCGAACGTCTTGAGGATGAGCTCGGGGGTAGTGGCACTGGAGAAGTTGAGCCCAACGACCTCCATGTCGGGAAGCTTGCGGAGTGCACTGAAGAGCGTCATGGTCTTCCCTGAACCCGGAGGTCCACACAGCATCAGGGGTTTGTGTTCAGAGAGCCATGAGTATAGGACTTCCTCGTGGCGCACGGTGTCCATGGTTGGAACGACGACATCGGCTGCAGTAACGGAGTGTGCGTCGATTTCAATCGAAGGCACCTTGGACTGCCAAGCGATCCAATCCCCAGTAGCGATCTGTACATCAAAGTCGATGAGAGACGCTTCAGCAGCCATCGGCGGTAGGTCAATGCCAGTTTGATTCCGTAGGAACTCGCCCATCTCGGCACGCAAGTCCAATTTAGCGTCGCCAGAAAATGCCCAGATGATGCTGACAAGCAGGCGCTTGGTGACGTATTGTTCGACCTTCTCAAGGGGAAGTGGGAAGTCCGAATGTTGGATATTGTACTCTATGATGTTACGAGCGGTCTTGTTGAGCAACGAGAAGAGCGTATGAAGCGCACGAGTAGTCGTGAAGTCCATGATGTGATCGATGGATTCCGCAAATTCAAGAGCAGAGCTGACGAGCTCTCCGTCCGCAAAGTAGCGTTCGAGGATGCCAGCGATTTGAATCTGCGTGGCGAGGTGGGTAGAACCCGAAGTCTCAGCGCCGAGGATTTCGGCGCGCCGTCCCATTACATCGGCAGCATCTTCGTCGTCCGCGTCCAGAGGCACAGATGAAAGAGTATTGAGATAGTGGCGATAAACCATAGCAGGTTCAATGACATCTTCGCTGAACCAGATCATACCGCAGCGACTAACAGTAGCAGGAGTCGCGTAGCGCAAGTGCTCGACCTCGAACATGATGCGGACATTGGGAGGCAAGTTTAGGCGCTCACCATTAGGGAGCGTGAGTAGCTTGTTGTCATCAAGAACACTGAAGATTGGTGAGCCAACGATTCCAGTATCGAGCGAATAAACTGACCTATTCAGGTTCTCGACCCATTCCGGATCGACGTCACCATCGAATATGATCCAATGTCTCTTGGAACTCTCGCCACGCACATCATCCACAATCTTGCGCAAGATATGTGTGAACAGACCATCATTCCACTCGCGCGTAGTTGGGTCAAGTGTGCCGTAGAGCGCGTCCTTGTGGATTGCCTTGGGATCAATCACATACGAAACGCCTTCGATGCCATCGAGTCTCTCCAACGCCGAAAGGAGGACTTGCCATGCATTCGTTTTCCCAGTGCCAGAGGGACCGACCATCATGAGACCATGCTGGATTTTCTGAATCTGGTATAGTTGGAGAATCTTGGCGATCCACCGTTCACCATCCACCAAGCGTCGTTCGGCACAAACCTTCAAGATTTGCTCGCGGAGTGCCTCCAGATCGACAGGTACATAATCTGTGCCAGGGAAAACATCTGCAAGCAAGCTGGCAATAATTCAATCTCTAACAAGGCAAAGCATCTATTCCGCCATTGACGCTCACCTGGTAAGCAAAGGCACGTCGTCAGCGACCAACTTTGGCACGATGGTCTCCGTGACACTCTGGATGACAATGATCTGTTCAGAAACAGCATCCGAGAGCCCGTTGACACTATCGGCGCCCTCCAATCTGGCATTTTGCAGGCGTTCACGTTTGAGGATACCTGCGCTAGCGAGCACAGCCTTTAGCGCGCGCAGACCAAAGTCGTAATGCGGTTGTGGCGAGAGTTGTTCATCGCAAAGATTAAAGAAGGGTACGATCTTGGACGCGAGGGATTCGGCTGTTCGGAAACCTTGTGAGAAGAGCATGACCTGGGCGATGAGCTCGCGATCGGGCCTTGTCATTGCCATCCTGTTGTAGGGCTGGTCAGAGTGATTGTCAACATGACAAAAGGACGGACGCACGGTCGGAAAAGCTTTGTCAAGTTTGGTGGCAAAGTCGACCGTCCAGCATAGTTGGGGTTAGTGGTGATAAAGATACCTAGTCTCCATGCTTAGGCAGACATGCCAACAGCTTCATAAGTAGAACGTACCGATGTTCTTGTTGATCTTCAGACTCTTCCCAACGAGTTCAATCTCGATATTTGGATTCTTGACCAGAGCGGCTAGACCTTGTTGGATGCTCTGCACCTGTTGTGAGACAGCACTCAAAATACGCTCCTCCAGTCGGTTAAACTCGTCAAAGCATCCCCACGCTCCGACTTGACAAAGACCAACAAAAATGCGACCCATTGCCTGAAAATCGAACGTTTCGTCGCAACAGAATACCAACACGAACCGACCGAGCTGGACACCAAGCGCCTTGACAGATTCGGTTTTCCCTGGCGTCAATTATTAGTGAACAAGTTTGTTACATGGGACCTGGCAGAAGTACCTGTGCCAGCTGGACCAAACGGAGAACCACCAAGCTGACTATCCAAGGCTTGGGTCAGCGTAAGATAGACCCGATCCGTCAACGGTGTTTGCACGAGACGATCTGGAACTCCAAGGTACTCCCACCCGTAGGGGAACGTTGCGTTCGCGGCTCGGATAGCTAAACGATCGAGAGGATTCTCGGCTGATTGATCCAAGTAGAAGCGCATTTGCGACAGCCAGGTGAAAACCTTGGTGTCAGCGACGCGTTGCTGGATAAGTGCGCGCGTGACGTCTCGTTGGTGGACGAGTTCCGTGATAAGATGCTCACATTTGCGACGGGTGACAGGGCCGAGTTCTCGTAAGACGATATCGGCGAGGAGGTCAAGAGCCTGGGAGATCGTTTCAAGCGGTCCTTCGGGGAGATTGCCCGACTCCAAGGAACCCTCGACAGACGTGGTCCACGCGACTTGAATGGCTAACGTGACAAGCTGTGCAGGGTACTTCTCCATCCAATACATGAGTTGATCCATATCGAGCGGGGATCCAGTGCCGTAAAACGACTGCAGCTCGCCAACGGCGTCACAAAGTAAATCGGCCAAAGAAAGGCGCATCAAAGATTCCAGTCGAGCGAGCCAATCATTGATCTTGGGATAGTCTTTCAAAAGGATTGGCTCGCTGAAGTGGACCTCCTCCCCCTCGCGTGAAGCCATGCCTTCGATTTGAGTCAAGTCATCGTCGAGCCTGATTGTGGAAATACCGGCGAACATTTTCTTGAGGTGCTTCATGATGCGAAGGATATCCTTGCTGTTACCGATGATCTCCAGCAAGTCTTCGTCACCAACGAAGTAGAATCGAGGGAACGATGACCGCTCGCGTTCAAGGTATTCACCAAGAGCCTTCTGGATTTTGTTCAAGAGATCGGCGAGACGCTCCAAGCTCTTTTGTATTCCCTGGATATTCATGACGTCGACAACGAACGGAGACTTGTACACCTTCTTCATGACGGTCAAAAACTCTGCATTGATGTTTTGGAAGCGGGCGCTCTCCACGGGGAGAAGATGTTTGATGTCCGCACTCCCAGAGAAGATGCCCTCCAAGTACACCCATTGGCGCTGAACATCGATCCAGACATCTTCACGAAAGTGAGTAGCTTCGTCCAGAAGATAAGACGATGCTTATCTCACCAAACAACACGTGGATCCTGTTCAGTTTCTCCTCCCATGAACCAGCCTTTCAGAGTGTTAGCGCGGAGACAATGTTGGTAGTGGAAAAATACCTCTTCCTCGAAGACTAGGGCAAGAGGGTGAGCCTGGTTAAATTGCGTTTCAGTGCAACACCAACATACCTTTGTAGTAGGGAGACAGCTTCATCGCGGTCAAGGAGTTCAGATTCTCGCTGCACTTGGTGAAGAGGTCATCCCAGCCTCTAACGCAGGATATGAACATGTGTTGCAGACGAAGCAGATACGATTAGTTCGCACCTAATAAGTCGACATTTATTCTGGTAGTTCACCAAATCTAGAGTGTAGTTAGTCCAAGTTTCCTTGACTTGCTTAATGTACTCCTCGAGAGCCATCTGTGCACAACGTTAGTAGAGTTGCAAAAGAGTTGTGATGCCTTGTACCTCTCCCTGAGCCTGTACGATCACTTCGCGTATAAGAGATTCATTCTTTTTCAAGTCTAAATCGTAAACATTTCCCAAAGTCATGCTATGTACACGTATCAGAGCGAGGAGGAAACGAAAGGCGAGACGCTTACACAAGAAGACTAATTTGCGAGGGTAGTCGCAAAACTTTGAACAACTGCTTCCAATGTCTATCCTTCAAAGCCTCCGATTTCAAGTCGGAAATGATCGAGTTTGACTTTAAGAGTCCTCTAAGAACGTCCTGGACGTATTCGAATGCTGCATACTGCCGCATGCGCGTCGGCATGTCCTTGGTCGAAGAGAGCAGTCCGTCAATTTGCTGCCTCAACTTTCTCGGCTGTACAGTCGCCCACGACAGCTCTCTCAGCTCTCCAATCTGGCTCCATACTCCGGAAAGCGCCGTCCAGACGGCCTTGAGATCCTTTAATTCCTCAAACACGGGTTCCAAGCGCGTGTGACGCGTCAACTCGAGGTCGAGTGCCTCTTTGGCCCTGCAAACAAGGTCGTATTCCTCCTTGACGCGGTTCAATTTGCCTTCAAAGACGTTGATGGTATTCATGGCGGTATCGGCACGCATGCTTCCCTGCACGGGACGCGTCTGCTCCCATTCTACGAGAATATCGTTGATCTTGTTCTCCACGATCTTGTCCTCTGCGACGATCTTGAGCTGGAGACCGGCTGTAAACGAGGATCAATGAGACACCAAGGATGGGATGAAAGAGGCAGCTTACCGAGCTGCTCCTGGATGGAATCATTCTTGCGTTTGAGGATCTCGTTGTATGCGCTCCATTCTCCTCTAAGCTGATCACTGTAAAGCCAGTCCTCGGGAAATTGGTATCGAAAACGTTCGAGGGTCTTTTCGCCGTTGGCGCATAGTTCTATCATGGGTCCCCATGTCTTGGTCTTGCGCTTGAGGTCTTGGACAAAGGTGATGAAAGTGACTGCGGCTGCGGTGGATGAGTTGGAGGGACTGAACACCTGGATGAACGGTGAGCGGTGCTACCATTAATGCAGACGAGCACTTGCCTCCATGATGTGTTCTGGTCGTGAAAGACGTCGACGCGTCCACTCTTGACTAGCCCATGTGGGAACAAATTAGATAAGCAAGACAAACTTATCCTGGTTCAGGCCATCGTACGTCTTAGTATCGCCATGCATCCTTTTCTCGCACTGACAAACCCATTCCAGAATCAAAAATCTGCAGCAGGTCACGCCGTGCAGTCTCTCAAGTGTTGCGTTCATCACACAGCAAAAGTCGTGATATGGTTGTACGATAGCATTGGGGTGCGAATTCAAGGACGCATCATTTTATGTCCGTCCGATTCATCCCCAGATCACCTATAAGCCCTTGGCTGTTTATTGACTAGTATAGACAACGCAGGAGCGACCGCAGACCGCGATACGTGAAGACGAGGCCACTGGAGTCGATCGAGGACGAGCTACCGTGACCACAACTTATTGTACATCTCATTCGTGTTCCTCATCCTGTCAAATTAATGCAAGATTACAATGCTGAGGATACAACTCGGTGGGTCATACATGGGAGTCACTGGGGTTGACTTGGATCTGTAAGTAAAAGCTTATATAAGATTATATAAGATAGGGGCCCACATTTCAACACTGAACCTCGACGATGTGTACAAGGATGAGTAGCATGGACTCGCTCCTCAAATTGTTCCGCAACTTGGCTCGACTTGGACATGGGGACATTCCTAGTCCAAAAACTGCGACGTTTTTCTCCTCAGAGGACGAACACTTCTTCCAGTACACTTCTGGAAGGTGGATTTACAACGAACGAGACCGTCAGTGATTGTCTCTCAAATTGTCAAACTGCTGATGCTCATATCTTTATCTTTTAGAAATTCGCATTCAAAATGTGTCTTCGACGTCGACGCCCTCAAGCGAGTCGCTGCAGCGGTTGTAAAAGCGAATCACTGTATCCAGATGGTCAAGACTTCGGAAGGTAGTGCTCTCTAACTGTCGTGTCACACATCCTAACCTCCTTCGTTAGATGTCCTCAGCAAGCGTTTCCTCTTGACTTTCGATAACGGTGCAGAGCTAGTCGCCAAAATCCCCTGTTCACACGTGACGCCGCGTCATCTCTCCACTATGAGCGAAGTCGCGACCATGGATTATGCGAAAAACATCCTCGATTTACCTGTTCCGCGTGTTCTGAGCTGGAACGCGAAAGCGGATGGAGCCGAAGTTGGAGCCGAATACTTCCTGATGGAATACTTACAGGGCATGGAGTTGTACAAGATAAACAAGCACGGTTCTAGAATGCTAGCCTTCGCGGAACAGGTTGCCGACTTGGAGTGCAAATTCACACGGTATCGTTTTTCCCAGATAGGGAGCATTTATTACAAGGAAGACGTGTCTCCCGAGTTGCAACAGCGCCCACTTTATGTGGAAGGTGTGGAGGGTGATGGATCCGATCGATTTCGCATAGGCCCTTGCGTTAATTCGGATATTTGGCGTGGAAAGAGGAGCTTGTTGGACGTCGATCGTGGCCCTTGTCAGTTCCGCTGTGGTGCTCCGTACATCCACT
>JBBPNA010000537.1:0-17576 GCA_038090555.1 Boletus subcaerulescens | reverse complement strand
GTACTCCAGGGAGTAACTGCGCTGCAAAGTAAACAACCATAAACAGGTCAGCCACAATGGACTGGGAAGCATGAAGATAATAGGTAAAGATTGAAACAGCATCTACCTGGATTAGAAACCATTCAGCCACGTATATTCAACGACATTGAAGGAAGTGACCATGGGGAACAATATGGTCACCATTAGCACACGAAATGAACACTAAAAAAAGTAACACGTTGAACATTATCCTCGATATGATTGTGTCAATGGTGAGCGAGCCTGATTGTTTTCGGAATAACCCCATACTAATGAGCAAGTTATGATACACAGTCTTCTTTGGGCAGACAGATTCACAACCTGACGGTATCAAATCATGGTTGATGTGGGAGTTGATCGTTGATGACATGTAAGTACACACAGTCTCATCACCCTGTGTAAATCTCATTGAACTGTCTAAATGTTGGAGGTCCTATAACTCTGAAATCATGGGAAGACGAGTCATTGTTGACAACTTTAGCTGCTTCTTCTGGATCTTGTACTTCATGCAAGACAAAAATGAAGCCTATAATCAATGGAAATCAGACATGCAAAGCCTCCTCTGGTCAGAAATTGGACAAGAGTACTTCTCCCAGTCCTACACTAAATGTTAAGAGTGAAAATGCTAATTATTACACCTGGAAGTACAACCCAACTATGCCCTGCTAGAGTTCATGGAGGCAAGCATCATTTTCACTGTTAAAGGTAAAACCAATGAAGAAGCAGTTGCACTTCTGATTGAAGTCTGGTGTTTCAGCCATGACAAAACCTGTGCCCTTTGGAACCAGGAGCAGGAGGCATGCCTTCAGGAAGTGTGCAAAGAGCAGGAACATGCAGACAGAGAGAAAAAGCAAGTTTATGCATTGTGGGAACAGAAACCAGAGCTGGCCAAGCAGGAAGGATGTAAGAAGCACAAGAACACATGTGCCCATCCCCAACAGGCCTCTTTCTTTCCTGTCCACATGTTTTTCATTTCCCCACAACACATGATAAATAAACTACACAAAGGAGAGTATGTTCTCCTATACTACTTCACTAATAGAGGCATTAAGGAAGCAGAGGAAGAACCTCAGAACCTTGACGACATCTAGAAACTGGGAAAACAGTATGTAGCTCCTGGCAGAAAGAGTCTGGATGCAAGCAAAAACAAGATGATTTTAAACACCTGTGCCCTGAGTGTCTCACAGCTACACACAGAGCTAGCCAGTGTCCTAAAGGATAGAAGATACCATCCATACACTCTGTATAAAGCAGACACCTGGGAAGAAATCATTTCCCATATTTTTCCTGTTCATCATGCACATAGTATGCTTTTAGAAGGCCTCTGCCTCAGCTTCATTGTAGGTTTTCTGTCCATCACACATGTACAGTCACTACCCTATAGCACCTCCATCAGCAAAACACAAAAATACTGTAAAATACTGTACAGTGCTGTACAGCAACAATAAAATGTGTTTGAAAGTCAATTTGATTGCTATACAAACAATATAATTTGTCACTGTGGTCACTGTGGTACCCATTGTGCCACTGTGCCAAAATCAGTGATTTGCTGATGAGTCTATCTTCACCTTCCAGACTGAGTTTAATGAAATCATACAAAAGGAAATTACCAAAGGTAGATACATCAGGCCATACCCACTAAACATCATAGAATAGGTTTTAGGCCCATACCAAACTTCCCCCCTCTTGATGATCCAGAAACTTGGCCACCTGGATAAATTCAGGCTCATTCAAAACTTTTCTTTCCCATATGATATATACCTCCCCTGCTTTCTCTAGACCATCTATTATAACAGTTTGCAAAAGTCTAGGGAAAACGAAATTTAGAAAGTCGCACCTCGAAGACTACTGCAAAGAACCCCAGGTGTGGCTGAGTGGTTTTCATAACTTGTATTACCTATATATCCAACCAATCTACCATGTCCAACAAACCAAGGGCAAGACCACTGCTGCAAAGTGACAAGAGAAGTCTGTCAAGACCAAGGAGTTAGTTTTCCCGCTCAGTGAAGAAAACTATGTCGACTTTCTGGAAAGTATTTTGGAGAAGCACAGTCAAACCCAATACAAGGTCTCTCTCACAAGCAATGCTTCCCATTCAAGTTTACAATGCCAAAGAGAAAAAAATATGAATTCATAATTCAGTGTTGTTGCTGACCCTCACAAAATTTTTAGCCAGTGTGCTGAAGCAATGGACATTGACAACATGTCAGACTATAAGGAAATGGTATGAAAGATCCATGATGGTGTTGGTGACTCTGGTGTGGCGACAAAGATCACCATTGACATGATGCATGTCAAGAAACTCTTGTTGTATCAAGTACATGGCTGATCTGGAGACAATGAATCATCTGGGTTGGATAATGACCAGGTATCACATCTCCTCACCATGGTTTGATGGATTTCTAAGATGATTCCAACAGACAGGCCTGTCGCTCAGACCAGCTTCAAATCTAGACTCACATCTCGCTCGATGGCGCATCAAGCTCACAAAGAAGTACAAGAATGATTATGATGAAGGCCTTATATACATCACGCCATCAGGCATCAGTATCCCACTTACTCTGGCCATGGTGCTTAATTGGGCACATGCTCTGGTATGTACCTCACGTTGAATCTACGCTAAAAAAACTCTAAATGGTCTATAGGAAGAAGGCCAGGCAATGGTGAATATGCCTTCAAACATTCCTTCATTTGGCGCTGCCAACAAGGCACCATTCTTGCACCCAGCAAAGGCACAGGCCCAAATGGCTTCACAGCTGTCATCTCCAAACCCTGCTACGGACATCAACTCGCTCATGTTGGTCCTCCTTCTCCAGACGATTGCAAACCTTTTTCAGTCAACAGGAACTCATACTCTGCCCATCGCTAATCCAATGCTGCCTATTTTGATTCCAACAACACCTGTTCACCATGCATCAGTGAAAGCTACTACTTCTCCTCCCATCCCATCCTCTTTTCAGCTTGTGCAGTTCCTTGAGTATGCAGAGACCGAGCTTTATGTTCTCAATGCTACAACATTCAAGTGGAGACTTGCAGTGCAGCACATTGGTCCTGACATTCTCCCTGAAATTGATGACAAGACACTTCCCTCAGAGATTGTAATCCCAGCCAGTGATATAGTCTGTCTCAAAAAGAGATCAACTATTTGGTGGAACAGTCCTGATGCCAAGCAGAAGCGTACCAACACTGGTCAGAGCTCAGCGAGTCATCTGAAGTCACCAACTCGCCATTGTCAGAAATGGGTTGCATATGAGAAGAGGTATCATGACAAAGGTGCTAGCCACTTCACTGGACCTGCTATGATCCCTGCTGATGATAAAGACAAAGACAAAGACAAAGACTATGATATTTGGTATGAGTCTACGGAGAATCAAAAGTGGCTTCCAGTTCCTAGAGGATTCATTGTTTGCGAGGATGCTGAAGAGGACAATGAAACCTTCTGGTCATAGGATCTCTGTATGTTTGCATCATCATCGTAATAGTATATCACTATTGCTGCATTCCTTTGTTGATCAAGACTCATTGTGATGATCACCAGATATTTGTTGCTATATGAGAATTTTACAACATCCTACAACAACAACAACAACAACAATGATACAAAGTCCGAGCCACTACACAATATAACCCAATGATTGAAAATAGCCTTCAGCCTTATCTGGCATAATGTCCTGACAAGCGCGAGTGATTGTTGTCATTGAGAAATCGTCAGTGTGGCACCAAAAGTATTCCTTGATGGACAAGAAAACTTGCTCAATCAGATTGTAGTCAAGTGAGTACAGAGGGAGGAAAATGAGTTTGCGAACTAGTGAGAGTTAGTACAAGAATAATGATATAGTGACAACTCATGATGCATGTCTTCAATGAGGATGCAGACCTCCTCACTCTTGTGGATGCAATAATTGTTCATGACAATAATGCTGCGGGGACCAGGATATGGGTTCATGAGAGGCATCTGTGAACAATGAGCCAATATACCGCATGTAGGGCAAAAGTGATGCACCACATGTTCCTTCAAAAACCTCACAAACTGCTGACTATCGACTGGTCCTTCAATGATGTTGTATACAATGATACCATCAAGAAAGATGGCAGAAATGATGGAGAACCTGGTTCCATGAACAAAGCACCTTTTGGTATAGCAACAGACACCTCTCATTGACCACCCATGTTGACAGGTAGATGTATGCTTGTCTTTGGCAGCTTCGTCAATAAAAACAAGCATATTCAGATCTGGCACATCCACAGTGATGCAGTCCATATATGTCATGCAGATCTCCTCATTCCGCTCTGCAGCTAAGGTGGAAACGATCTTCTGGGTGATGCCAAGACGGTGGAGTATTTGAAGAAGGGTTGAAAGGGTAGTGGATTTTTGATGTGCAGCCCAAAGTTCCTGTTGAAGCTCATCAAGGTAGATGGTGCTTCAGTGTGTTGAACAATGGCAGAGATGAGAGATGAAAGCGATATCTGTTGTATTGAGAAGTTGAGGGCATCCAGGCAAGTGAGAATATCTGGACGGGTTGGTGACTGTGCCATATTTTGAGTATAGAGAAAGTGTTCTGTAAGCAAGGAACTTCTGAATGCCTAGTAAGCGGCAGATATCCTTGATGCTGTGGTTTTCATTGTACAATAATGGGATTTTGACTTTGATGCTGGGAGACACAAGACGGTAGGGCATGGGGACGACGATGTGGATGCAAAGTAAACCTGGCTTATTCAGCTTCATTGGCCACCCACTCAGCTGCACTTGGGGTCCTTTGTGGCAGTCTCTGAGGTGCGACTTTCTAAATTGTGTTTTCCCTAGACTTTTGCAAACTGCTGTAATAACAGCATAACCATTGAGCACTTTCCATCCACTTGGGGAAAGTTCTTCATGGTCTACCTACTAATTTCCAGACTTCCCCTGGATTCAGAAGCAGCTATGTGAGATGTTGCCAAAGCATACTGAACTATCCCTTTGCATCCTTCACAATGGCCAGCAGTAATTATCAAGGTTTCAGAATCATATGGATGCATTTACATGTATGCTGCTGTTAGCGCATTGCCATCATATGGTGTATATGGCATCATTGCCAATGCAGGCACAGATGCACTACGAGCCAAAGAAATTGGCCCCCTTGACAAATGGATGGATGACCACATATTCCTACACATCAGATGTGAACTTCTCAATGAGTACAACATAAACTGTGAAACTGTCCGATGCAGGCATGGCAAAGTCTGGATGAGGCAGAAAACACTTGTCAAGCTAAATTTGATTTGAAGGAACAACATTACCCAACAGATCCACAGAGAAATTCAGTGAGGATTTCTCAAGAATGTATTCAAATGGGATTGCCTTTTTACCTACAACATCCATGATATTGATCATGTATCCCAAGAGCTTGGCATTCCATAGGAATCTGCCAAAGACCAGCCATTCAGTTCCTCCACCATCTACATCAGTTTTCTCTGGGATTTGAAAAACAAAACAAAAACAGTAAGGCTAACTCAGGCCAAAATCAAAATCAAAATATGAGAATAATGAATCAAACAACCTCAGCACTGCCTGAAACAAGTCCAGGAATTGTATGGAAAATTGCTACACACATCCACCTTGTGTCCACTGGGATACACTTACCTAACAGGCCTGGAGGCAATCTTGCAATATGTGCCAATGCCCTTTCACCTCCCACCACATGGACAAATGCATCCAAGATGACCTTGGCTGATGGCTTTCATCGCTAAAACAAGGATGAATTGCCCAAACAATCCTTCCACCACCCACCTTCCTTAACATTCAGGCTTTCTCAGATGCTAGTACTGACATTGAAATTGGCATCATGATTGGACTCAAATGGCAGGCCTGGCAACTCATTCCAGGTTGGAAAACTCTTAATGGAGAGTGCAACATTGGATGGGTTGAGACCATCAGCATTGAACTCTTGGTACACAGCCTTGAGACTATATTAATGATCCTTAGCATATCATTGTCCACTGTGACAATATGGGAGTTCTCAAAGCATGGCTCATTGGCAGGCACAGGAAAAGAGCAGTCAAAGCAGTATTCAAGCAAATACACAACTTCCTTGACAGGGTAGAGCACCTGCTTGGAATTAATGTGCAATGGATTCCAAATGTAGACAACCCAGCCAATCTCCCATCTCATGGCTTCAATAGTACAACAGAGCTACTTCTCCCACCCCTCACTATCCCCAACTCCCTACATAAGTACCTTGTCAATGCTGAGCAGCCTCTTTCTGCCAAAGAACTTCATCTCTTCCAAGGAGGCATCTATGCCCTCTCCACTACCTGAACTCTCAAATGAATTAGAGTACAGCAGAAATGTGAGGAGCAGCTACAAGCAGAAGCAGCAGTTGAAGAAGACCTTATCTTCTGCACTCTTCGGGGTGAGCTCTTGCAACAGCACAGCATGCTTTGATACACTGCTCCCCACAAATAGTACCTCTATATGGCCACCCAAAACTTGTCCCTATCCACCCAACCTCACACCACTCCCTTTGTCCAACCAACCCCATTGCCCAGCCAGAGACCACCTTCAGCTATGGATCCCTCACTTGAAATATGCACAGTAGCTGATCAGCCCTGATCTCAGTCCCATACTGGAAGCAGCTTTAAACCACATTCTTCAGGTGATGGGCACAGGATGGGCAGACAGCACCAAGGAACTCTACAGCACTGGCATTCTAGTTTTCCATATATACTGCGATCTAAATCATGTCCCTAAACCAGAGCACCACTGCCCAGTAGCCTGAAGCTGCTTCACTGCTTTTCTCACCAGCCTAGCTGGATTGTATTTAGGAATGGTAATTGTTAATCATGCAGCAGTGGTACACCCCTGGCACGTTTCACATGGATTCATATGGGAGATCAACCCAGATGAACTCAAACTTGTCTTACAAGATGCCACCAGACTTGCCCCCTGCTCCACCAGGAAACTGAAGTGTCCTCCCCTAACACTGGCTGACCTCAAGATAATCTGTGAAAATCTCAATCTGAATGATCCATATAATGCAGCAATATGTGCATGCATCACAACAACCTTCTAATGTATAGCCAGACTTGGTGAATTCACAGTTCTGGTGGTCACCAAATTCACTCTGGGCAAATATTCACCAGGTATGATCTTACCTTCACCCAGGACAATAAGAACAGACCAGTGATAAAAATCTTCATTCCTTTCACCAAATGCAGAAAGGAGGAAGGCATGTGCATTGCACACCCCACACAGGATGCATTGCATCATGGATCCAGAAGAGGCATTGAAGAATCACCTTTGCATCAATCCAGCTCCATTGCAGGCCCATCTATTTGCCTGGAAACAGCTGAAAGGCAACCTCTGTCCCCTCTCCATAAACCAAGTCATTGCTCACATTTCAGCCATCCTCAAACAATACAACCTGCTGGATATAAAAGGGCACAACCTATGCATAGGAAAAGGTCTGCTGAGGTGGCTTTGTGGATGAACTCCAGAGTGATGGCATCTGAGGCCAGTCCTGCAAATTCAAACACTGAAAACAGATTCATAGTTGCAGACATGGGCATAAATGAGGAGGAAGTGGCCAGGATACTTCATTACCTACTAAAAGTAGTCTCCTTTGAAGTAGTCAAGGTTATAGGCTGCTGGGTGGGAGATGCCTTCACAGGATACCTATATGAGTATGCCCTCATATTTGCACCCTTCCTACAAACAGAACCTGAAATATTTGAGGCCTTCAAACAAATTGCTATGTCTCCAGTATGCTAGTGAGTATACCTGCTCCTAGTAAATGGGTATCCAAGCTGTGCTGGTTGCTTCACAGGCTCCTAAACCATGGGATCACAGCTCACTCATAAGACAGTTCTGTCTTTATACATTGTAGCATAGACTACATAGTACAATCACATTTCTTTGATATAGCAACATGAGTGTGCGAATTCATGCAGATAGTAGTCTATGTAAGTGAAGGTATGAGGCACACTTTCTCTTTGCTGCCATCTCCTTCACTTGTCATTGCTTGGACCATTGTCAAATCTTTCATTTTCATCACCCACCCACCTCTCCCTCTTAGTTCTGACAGCTGCATGACCTACCCAAGCTCATTGTTTGTTCCCCTGGGAAGGTAATGAGCTAAGATGTGAGTGGCCCAACCCACCCTCACAGCTCACCTTGTTCCATCCACAGATTGGGTCTAGCTTCCAGCTAAAACCCTATGGCTTTTACCCAAGCATACACCATCTTGCACCTACAGCTCACTCATAGGACAGTTTTGTCTTTGTGCATTGTACCATAGACTACATAGTACAATCACATCTTTGATATGGCCACACAAGCGCACAAATTCATACAAATGCTAGTCTTTTCACAAATCCTGGACTGGACTTTAAACACTAAGTATAAGCTTGTATATTCTACTGCAATTCACATGTACCACATCATGGTAGAATATAATCAAATACCACAAACTATAACATTCATGTGTTGTATTTACTGTGATCTGGCATATGTGTCAAATTACAGTATCATAAAGTAGAATACTACTCCAGTGAGTCAAATGTCATTGTCCATATATCATGTTATACTTGGTATTTACCAATAATTTGACAGTAACTATATATCCATTGATACATGAATGTATTGTGTTAGATCATGGTGAGATCATTCTAAAAAAGAAACATAGTATTCATGTATATGTATGTGTGATCTGGGAAGTGGGTGTCATTACATCATGTCCAACAATGATTATTCACCACAATGAAATATAGGTGTGTCATATCAGAGTGAAACAGGATATCAGTTCTTGTGTCAGGAAACACATTTTGTTCACATGATGCCAGTTGTAACATGAGTAGATCAATGTTGATATGTGATGTGATGTCAATTTTTAGATGGACCTGCCATCTCTGATTTATAGAAGATTACAATGAGGTCATCATTAGAGGGGTTTTCATTGTCATGTCTGTGTCTTCCACACATTTGTTGTCCATCATTTGTGACTTGAACATGTCCTCACATTATCATCCATTTGCATTTCAATAGCACTTTCACTGTGTGATCTCTAATAATAGCATCATATAATCTGTGTACTGTATCATTGGTCAGACACTGCTTGATGTGATCCCATTTGCCACATATTTCTTGGAGTTCTATCAGGATCATATCTGCTTTCCAGTGCATGCCTTTGGAGACTTTTGTCGTAATGGGGTTGCCAGCCTGAATCATAGAATGATGTTCATGAGGGATATTCCCTTGCTTGTTGTGATAGGCATGAACATTGAGTGATCATACAATATGTCTAGTTATGTGTGATGACTCAGTGTGTTTGTTGTAGAACATTGTAAAGATGCTAGTCCATATGATAGGACAAATCCTACTGGATTAGCGTGAGAGAAAAAGGACTCTTAGAAAATGGGGAAAGAGCAGGGAAGAAGTCCTGAGGGATCGACTTAGTAGACTGGTCAAAGTCCGGTTGTTAGTGATAAGGTTGGATGTTAAGACCAGTAGTCCAGTTGACGGTAAAGGTGTCAGTGAAGAGGGGAAAGATGTGAAGACATTAGACAGTGAGTTGGTGGACATTAAACAGTAGACAGTAGACAGTGACAGTGATGGTAGTTGTAAGCCAAACGGAAGCTGGTGTCATTTCCAAGTGTACAAATTTTTATAGTCCAGGTATACCCAGACCCTAATTACGATCAAGGGAACCAATTGAAGAGAAGACCAACCCCTAGAGTTGGTGATAATATGTATGTAACAGTAAGAAATGAAACCTAAAAAGAAGACATAGATGATAGTATAGTATGATATGAACAGTGTAGTGGACATAGTCCAAGCTAGTCCAAGCTAGTCTGATGGTACTGGACTAACAAGACATGTCTGGACTTTGATAGTACGTGATTGGTTAAGGTGTTAGAGAATATAGGGGATGGTGGATGATAGAGAAATAGAGGAATATGAATATAGAGACATACCAGTCTCTACATCCAAGGGGGACTTGAATACTGACTAAGCATTCAGAGTGTCAAAGCAGTGTGGACTTTGACATGTCAAGTCCTTTTAAACTGTGTATCCATTTCTCTCTCCTCTCTTCCCATTCCACCACTATATCTCTGCGAAATGCACAAGAAGTTTGTGGCGGCAACTGAGTGGGTACAAACTGTGGCGAAATGCCAACCTGAAGACCAGAAGGAGTTGCAAGAGAAGATGGGGTCATGGGTGAAAGAGTTTGGGTGTGCAATGGTGAGTGCCACAATATTGTGGTTGTATGATGCTAAAAAAAAAAACATCCTTCCTGCTACAGGATGAGTGGGACATAACTCACATGGAAGCTATTACCCTGTTCATCAACACAGATCTTGATGACAACGTGGCAGCCACCATCGTGCAAGCAGAGCAGGTGCAGGCCGAGTGGGTGGAGCGACAGAAGGCGCCTCCAGTGACCCAAGAAGCCACAGTACTGGAGACCAGCCAGGTATTGAAAGTGGAGGTCGAGAAAAGTATAAAGGACCTGCTCCCTGAGCCGGAAAAGGTGGCAGTGTTGTTGGGTGCACCCTCAGTCTTGTCATCACTCAAGGTACATAATCCTGGCCTATTGAAGACCATTGCTAAAATCTATACAGAGAGGGCAGTTTGATAAGAGTGAGGACGAAGATGAGGGGATGAGTACGCAGCACAAGAGGGTCAAAGCTGCCAAGTTGATGAAGCCATGCCCCCCACCTGTCATCAAGGCATGTGACAGTTACAAGAGGGCCGAGGTAGCAGACACATGTACGAAGGGCACTAGCATTGCATACCAGCCTGCAATCACCTTAAAGTGAAGTGCGGCTGGGCAGCCAGGCAGAACACTCCCTGGAGAAAGCCAATGGTGGCAGTGGTGCTCGAGAGGATGAAAGGTAAGTTATGCATCTGGTTTTGCTTTTTAATTGCGTCTGACAAGTGGGGTAGAGGGGAGAGCAGTCCAGGCCATAGCCAAGGCCAGCCCCAGCAAACGGGTCAAGTCGCCCATCATCCTCGATACCAACAACAACATTATGGAGGACGAGATGCCTGTCAAGGCTAAGAGGAAGGGGAAGGCACTGGCGAAGAATTCAACCAGCCAGACACTGGTTCAGAAGCAGTGGGACCTCCTCGCTCACTGGCTCAACTCACTCCATTTCCAGATGTACCAAATCTCGGCCAACCTCAAGGTGTTGGAGGTGGAGCAGAATGAGATATTGGCTGAGGTGAGCAATGTAGTGGGGGAGCTGGAGGATCTGGACATCTAAGTCCTGGCTCATAGTCGTAGTCCACCATGCATGTATAGTAGTCTGTTAATGTAAACATGTCTGCCCAGTCAAGAGCAGTGTGAATGAAAAGAAAAGAAAAGAAAAGAAAAGAAAGGAAAAGAAAGGACACTGAAAAGTAGGGAAAACATACATATGAGAGGATAGTCCATTGTGCAAGGTACTGCTTGGCTTGGCTTCATTGGTCTGCTCTTCACATCTATGCCTACCAGAGTAGCCTCAGTCTAACAGTCGCCTTCAGTCTTGAACAATCTAGGTTAACAGGCATGGTGTCTCGAGGTGTGGTAGAGATGAAATGAGTCTGTTGTTCATATACATGAAAGACAAGAGACTGAAGAGAAAGGGAGAGATTTTTTTACAAGTGCTTTTCTTTTTATGGTTTTTTATTGGTCAAGCCTAGTATCATGATGTCTGTTGGTTTTATCTTATCTTTTTGTAAGCTGTGTTTCATGAGGAAAGAGAATCACTGGTCTAATCCCAGGGCAAAATGGAGGCTATGGTATGTGGGATAGGTAGCTGGTTCAGCTGTAGTAGCCCAAATAGCTCTTCCTTTGCTGCACGTTAGTTTGTGTTGTCCTCTGGACCAATTATAGTGTCCACAATGTGAGGAGGGTTTCTTACAATTTTTAGCAAAGTGTCCATTACCTCCACAGTTGAAGCAAGTGGACCCTGATGATCCTGATAATCCTCCTGAGGATTGTTGTTTGGGTTTACGAGATCTGGTAAAGTTTAGATCTAGGTGATCATCACTTTCTTCGTCAATGAGGCCGATATTCATTGGGTCTCTGTGGCGTGACTTCTTTTCTGATCGGCCAAGAATGAGTCCAATAGATTCTTGGAGAGATCCAATCTTGGATACTATTTCGACATATTGAGCAATGTCTGTTTGTCTCTTCTTTTCCTTTGTGATCTGCACTAGAATAGAAGGTCTCATAGCCTTCTCGAGTATAGCACAAGCGTGTGCTCCATCAACTCCTGCCATGTTGTATAGAGACTCGAATTTAGTAATAAAGGGTCCGGTCTTAAGATCTCCTTGATGGAACTTATATAGTTCCATAAGAGCCCAGTCTTTCTGGTTAGCATGTCTGAAGAACTTGGGTAGTTCCTCCTCAAGGTTACGCCATAGGTAGATAGGTCCTCGAGCCAGTCGAGTTTCAGTGAACTTTCCTGCAGTGGGTCCTTTGAGTCGGGATAGGACTGCTTGGACGGCAGTGTAGGATCCGGGTGGTATGGCAGTGGCATTCAGTCGTAGCCATGCTTGTATCTTAGCCCACCATTCATTGAACTTGGTGTGGCTTCCATCATAGTCTCCTGGATCTGCGAAGATCTCGACCTTTTGGGTGTATCCCTTTCTAGTGCCAGAAGATCTGGTGGTGGCCCTAGTGTTGGCGGCTTCTAGATCAGTTAATTGATCCCTGAGATCATTGTTATCTTGTTCAAGAGTAGTGACTTTCGCTCTGAGGCGAATGGTGTCAGTACCAAGACTATCACAGGTGGTAAGAGTAGCGGAAAGCATATTGACAATTGAGTCCCATCTATCTTGTGTGGAAGACATACTAGTATGAGCAAGAGTGGTCCGTAACTTGGCAAATAGATCGGCGATTGCAGACATATTGAATTAAGCAGGATAATTAAAGTTTTCTTCTGATTCACGAGTGGAGTCTGAGTGATCAGCTAGAATAGATTCTCCTGCTTGTAGTTCATCTACTAGTTCAGCATGAGCAGCTGCTAGTGTAGGGATTCTGAAGGGAATGAACCTAGGTACTGGTGGCAATGGATCTCCTGCTTCGGCAGCGGCTTCTTGTTCAGCTAGTGCGGCTTCTTGGGCGGCATGAACACATTGCTGATTAATGAACTGGAGATGAAGGGTTCTTCATCTCTGTGCAAAGTTCCTTCCTCTGTTTACTCTTTCAAGGTGTCTCACTTGTTCCTGGTTACTAGGCTCAGGGTTCTCTGCATGTGGTACGATATTTTCAGACATCTCGTTTATTTCGACAATGGAATACATTCTGCTAATATGGACGGTAATGAAGAGGTGTCCTAAGAGCTGTAAGGGGTCGGAGTGTACTAGGGCAATAGCCAGTAGTACTGTCAGGAATGTGGTACCAATGAGGTAGGTGAGGCAGATGAGGAAAAGGGGTAGGAGATCTCTCTCTAATCCGTATCCGTTCCCTGATATGATCTGCAGCCTGCTGTACCTGTCATCGGGCAATCTCAATCTGGTTAAGATCTCTGGACTGCCCAATACCAAGCTGTATTCCCTTGCATATAACTCTATGGATTCTCTCTGTTTCACTCTCTCTATGTGGACTGTTAGAGCGATTTCGGTGATGTTGGAAATGACGGGCAGATTGTTGGGTGAGAGCAGTGTGGATCAGCTCCCAATCTATGGGTTCCAGTAACTCAGATGGTGCCCATAAGGGGGTACTAGGGTTATATGTGGGAGATCCGAGTGGCGGGTATATGATCTCACGATCTGCTAGTGTTGGGGTTAGATGGTATTTGGTGTTGACAGTGTTTGTTTTAGCTAGTTCACCTGGTAAATCTGTGGTGTTAATAGTAGGGGCCCAATAGCAAATACTAGGAGCGTCCTCTGGTGCAAGTGTGGTCTTGTTGACCAACGTTCTATAGCCTCCGTCTAGGCTACTGTCGTAATCGGGTAACTCATCCCATTCCTATATATGGACTCGTCAGTCCTAATCCGTACTCAACTAGTGACTAGTTGATCAGTACCTGTAGGTGGTTCTCGGCCCTTTCTATCTGTGCCTTGTAGTCCGAGGGGTTGTACTCGTTGGGGTTGTATGAGTCCAACCTTACTGCATTATCTGATACCAGACTGAAGGTGTCCAGGAAAGGGACTTCAGTGGAGGGTCCTGCTGTTGGACCTGAGGGCGGAGATGCTGGTGGGGGAAGACCTGTCCTTCCTGCAACTGCATACACGTAGATGTCAGAGATGTGGTAGTAAGGCACTACCAGAGTGTGGGGTCAATGGTGCGTAGCATGAGTGGCCTATCAATAACCTACTTGGTTCTTTCAATCGAGATGGGTGGTGATAAAGTGGTGATGGGGTTCCCAGAGTCGTTAGCTAGACCACAGCAGTTAGTATAGTCTTGTTCTAATGAAATGACCAGAACCCACCTAAGGGTCTAGTGTCTGTAGTTGCAAGAGTACTAGGTGAGTTGTTCTGGGAAAACTCCAAGGAGAACAAGACTGAGGAGTCTTGGTCTACTTGGCTATAGTATTTATACTACTAGTATATGCACACAGACTGTGCAGTGCTTATCTACAATTACTATACTTGTATTACTAGTTCTGAGACCGGGGAACATGAGGCAACATGAGTTGTGTGTTTATTGGAGGATAGGCATACCTATGCAGGCATGTGTTGGATAGGAGGCATGAGGTGTGCATGAGGCACGTCTCATGTTATTCTAGAGCACGTCACTGCCAGATCAATATTGTGGGAGAAAGTTGGGCTTTGTGGGAAAGTGTGTGAATGAGCATCTAGAAAAATAAGGAAAAATAGGGGAAAAATAAAGAAGATTAGGGGCGATCATAACACATATGTTCATGAAAATGAGCTGTGTGTCCTGCGATACAGCTGTTGGATGAGGAATGTAATATTCTGGTCACCCTGTTTTCATAAGGCATTGAAAACCCCGGTCACTAACTATTTCAAAGGGACACATGCTCTTTGATAACCAATGGACGATCTCAGCCCTGTGAATCCATATCAGTAGTAATTGCATGCTGTGGTCCATCATACTGTACTTTGTCTCTGAACGGGTATGTTGTCTGTGTGAGTAAGTAACTGCACCCTTTCCTGTTCATTTGAATGCAACTATATTGAACCTTGCTCAGTGCAATTGTCGAGTGTGCTGCATGCCATTTCAATATCCCTTGCACTACTAACCTCCTCCAACACAGTTTCGCCCCAGCATGTGTGCATGTACTTGTGCATATTACCTGTAGACACTTTGTCAGTTGTATTGAGGTAGCGCCAGACCCTGTGCTTGCATCCCTTCACAAGACACTTGAAAATGTGGCACTGCCAGCTGTCAATGTACTTGATATCTGGAACAAGGCTAAAAAAGCATAGATTGATGAGACCCAGTCCTTCATCATACATTCTGCATTCCGTTAATGTTGAAGATACTCTGACGAAATTATGTAGACTCTTACAAAGTTCTGCATCTGAATCCTCCTCGACAGTGTTGTTCTCATCATTGGTGGGGATTTTCTTCATACATTTGTTTCGGGGGGAGCTTCCTTCAATTCCTGACCATGCTTCTTGCTAGAGCTTTCACCCCCCTTACTTTGTGAGGTATTAGTAACTGGTAAGCTAGAATCACTGTCTTTGTGATTGCTTGGCATGGATGCAACATCTTGTTGCTCCACACCATGAGATCTAGCACTCTTGTCGGCTGTGGTTAATCTTCTCGATCCCACAGTTTTCATTTGAGGGCCTGTTTCCATGAGAGCCTGGACCTTCTCTGTCAGCCATGGGACATGTTTTAGAAGCATGCTGGAAAAGGAAGGGGGGTTGATGGCATATGTACGGGAAGATCCCAGATTTCCTTATATTTTGTAAATTTTCCCATGTTATAAAATTTATTAACTGTATAGTTCAAGGTCTGAGATCTGGTACCTTTCAGAAGTAATGAAATAGGCAAGTGGTGATGACAGCTGTCGCTCGTGCAGTAGCAGTAGCAGGTAGTCATCATGGGTAGAGACCCATGGGTCATGGGTTGATGGGTTGCTCACATATAACCCATACCCATACCCATACATGCCCATACCCATGCAGATATCTAGACACCATGTATTTGAAGTTCAGACATGTCAACAGATATGACACCCAAACAGTCAAACTCTTATTGTTGCCAAGCCACAACACCCATACACAGAAATACTTGGTAAGCGACGTCAACTTGCACCACAGGGCAGGTGTGGCAGTGCACTACATCCAGCTTACTAATCAAATAATGAATACAGACCAATATTTTCCAGTAGAGAAACCTATACCCCTACTCACAATATGTACTAACAAAGTAGCTAGTTTAAATGAGGAAATGGGGGAGGATTTAGCAGTATTTAAAGGACCTGTATGGGACTATGAACAGTGGACAAATACTAACATGGCAGCAGCTAACCCGTTATTTGCAGTCTACTCAACCACATTCCAGCCTGATCCCAATCTACACATTCCTACCCCTAAGATGGTAAGCAAGTTGCACGATAACACTCATCTCTCCCATATCCCTATACTGCTGAATGCCCTGTTTGGTAATTGCTCAGCTGACAGCCTTATTTTGAACTCAGCACAGTTCATTTCATTGAGGCCTGTCATTGCCAATGTTGAGGATGACTACATATTGATGTATGTCATCCCAGCCAAACTGCCCCCGATCTCTAGCCGAGAGGTCAGCAAGTTTCAGCTTTCTAACTTCCCTTTTCCTGACAACACTTGTTGAATCATTTCTCCCCTCCTCTATGCCATCTACAAATGGCAGATGCACTACAACAACCCTACTCCCTTCTTCCATGACTACTTCACGCTTTACAAGGAACATATCCAGCGCCAATGCGCAGTCTCCTCGTACCCTCCACCAACTAGTGAGAATGCTACTCGTTATGTTTCTCCATACTCCACTTCTAACTCGGATGATGAAGATGAAGCAGACTGGAAGGTGAGTCTTGAACAAGACATCACCCAGTGGACCAGGTGCCTCGCTGAACAGATCAAAAAGGAGCAGGAAGAAGAACATGCACACTTCCATAAGATGAGCACCTTGGAAAATAGTGCATTCCAACACCCTAATCCTCCCTTCAAATCCAAGGAATTAACAGAGAAACTACAACATATCACCAACATCCGCAATATAGCAGCCAACCATGTATGTGGCCCACCACTCTCTGGATTGATCACCCTGAAGAAACCATGGTACCCTGACTCATTATCGCCAACTCCTCCTCCACGTAATATCTATTCCCCATCGACCAGAATCAAGAGCAACAATGAAAGCAGTTCTACAGCTATCATTACCCATAAAACGAGCATCATCAATATAAAAAACAAGAATAATCAGTTTATCACTGATAAACTTGACATAAACCCCTGGATCTGAATCACATCTCTTGAATCTGAGTTCAAGGAGGGATTTGTGGAGCTGCTTGTTCCATTAGAGCGCAGCTTGTTTTAAGCCATAAATAGCCTTCCTAAGTTGACAGACCTTTTTCTCCTGGCCTTTTTGAACGAAACCCTCAGGTTGAACCATATACAGCTCCTCATCGAGGTC
>JBBPNA010000536.1:0-17577 GCA_038090555.1 Boletus subcaerulescens | reverse complement strand
TCGAGTGTTGCATGACCTGTTATCATATTCTGGAGCGTAATCGGTTCATGAGTGTGGGAAGAATAAGAACAAGGGCGAGAGGGGCGACGGCACAACATATGGTCGCAGAGCGGGGAGGATATGTGAGCACGAGCACGAGGGCGAGAGGTGCAACAGTACAACACGTACTACAATCTGAATCGTGCGCATCGTGCCATCGCTTCTGCACGCCAAGGGTGAGGGCGAGGGCGAGAGGAGCGACGCGTGCGATTGCGCGCGTCATGCTGTCGCTCCACGCGCTCCGAGTCGCATAGGTGGGGCGGGGGTGTGTCATTTGCAAGGGGATATCGAGTGCTAGGAGTTAGGAGTACTGAGGTCCTGCTGACGTAAGTACATACTGACGGGCTTCAATGCGGTGGGATTCGAAATGAGGTCACCATGAACTCCGTTCAATAATCGTTCCTCGAAGCTCAATTCAAAATCCAGACAGCTGCTTAGTCGTGTGACTCGGCAGCCATCCTCCTAATGGAATTTCTAGTTCGATCGTTCCTCGAAGGCGCGCACAGCTCGGCTACTTTTACGTTCGGATCGCCTCGCTGCAAATCAACGTACTGACACTCATATATATGAGGCCGCCCCAACTCAGACCATTCTACTGGGCTCAATGGACTTCAGCTTTCTTGTCGAACAGGACTCGGACGACGGCTTCAATGTCGCGTTGCTCCAAACCAGCAACGAAGAAGACCTCTCGAACTTCGAGGATCCCGGTGGTAAGAACCCCTCTTGCACCAACCCCCATGCTGATGGTTTCTCAGGCGCGTTCCTACCATCGACTGCCACAGATCCGCTTCATATTCCGAATCACACCAGCGACTCGGAGTACTCACCATTCGTTGGATCGCAACTGGGCCTAGCGCCATTGCCAATACCACTGGCAAATTCCACATCTTTGACTCAGGTAGAGGAACAACTCGACTCCGATGCTGCGGGTGACATGGGGAACCAAGATACCACCTTAGGCCCAAGCCTGGAACAATCCAGTGAGTTTTCGTGTCTCTTCCTTACATGCTACTGAGATCGTTCGAACAGTGAGTTTCGTTCAAACGCTCATGGAAAAGGCGTTTGATTGGTTCCTAATTCGAGTTGATGCTATTGAAATCTATTCCAACTACCTTTGTACCAGGAATTGCGCGCCCGGCAGCGCGACTGGACAACAGGTGACGCGCTCCATCGCTAGGGCGGTTGAGCTGATTCGCAGATTCCAACCCGACCCGGAAGGATGGAGTCCACCAAATGGTATGTTTCCCATGTAGCCGAAGAGAGTAAACCCACTGGCAACCTGTTGTTAGTGCCTATCGTGGTTCGGAACAGACCCTGCCACACCAGTTTATCGGATCGGGTCTTTCGGGCAGCCATCAAAGCAGAGGTATATCACATTACGTTGTTTTCGTCGTCCACTTGAGTGTTCGTCGAACAGGTGACTATTATCCAGCACGAACTGCTTCAAAAGGGATACATGGCCACACGGAATCTTCTAGTTCCTTGCTACCCACAACTCGAGCGCTTCGATTACCCTCGTATCGTACTCCTTAGGAGCCTCGAGGACACAGAAACGACCGTGAACTGGTGCATACCTGAAAGTCGTCGTCTTGTATGGGATGATTGCTACGGCTATCGGTTGTTCCATATTGATGTACTCGAAGGTAACGGATTCCCCGCGGTAAGCAAGCTTTCATTTCGTTCTGGGACTCATCAGATTCACTAGTTATAGATCATTTGGTTCGGAAGATTAGAGATCCGCGAATTTTTGTTCTATTTCTTCCGTCGCGAACAATCGGTGGGGCTCATCCCAGTATACCAGCTCGTACAAAACAACACCGGGCTGGACGAATGGGTTAGGATCACTCGCGCCACAGACGCTATGTTGGCGTTTGGTCTGGCCTGGGTAAGGCTTCGCTCGCTCTATTACAATGTCTAATGTCTAAATATTTATTAGATTGTTGCGGTGGTAGATGCTGATGTCTTGCGAAACAAGCGTTTCGCTGCCACCGAGGTTACGAAACGTCGACGTCAACACTTCTTAGTAATCTATTGCAAAATCCTCACCTGGTTCACATCCTTGAGGAATCAAACACCTATTCCAGGACTTAGCGAGGAGTCGAGAGCACAGGCCATTCAAGCTATTGGTAGTCTGAGTGGCCTAGCTTTGCCTGATCTCGACCACCTGAACTAGCAGTATTAGATTCCTCTGACAGCCTGGTACCATGTGAGACAAACGTCACGGCGGTATATACACTGTACCACCAGTACCAGTACCAGTAATGTATCAAACCCTTGTTTGCGCATGGTCTAAATAGCTCATCCCGGTATCGTCGACTGGAACTTCAAAACATTCTACGTTTGCATACGGGTTGTGCTTGTGAAGCATGCTATTTGCTGTTCGGGCATATTTCTCGCTCCCAACCAGATGTAATGCTAGTACATTTGGCGCCCCCTGATGTCGGAATAACACCGAGACGCTTATTCCAAGACTTGACGTTGGAATTCCAACATTCTCACTTATATATATTTCGACTCTGCCTTTCCCCCTCTTTCCCTCTTAACCCGTTACATCGGCGCTAAGAGGTCAGTTTTTCCTTTTCCTTATCTTGTTGCGCATTATGACTTAACGACGTCCCATACCTAGTTGTCGTATTTCTAGGTACTTTGTGTCGTAATAATAACCCGTTACGTCAGCGTTAAGAGTTGTCGTATTTCTAGCATTGACAGGTTATGAGCCCCGCGGTCTCGATTTAAGAGACCTGGAACCAGCCTAGGAAGACTTGACCAGATTGCCATGTGGCGTACTTGCGCTTCGAACGCACACTGTTACTTATAGCGTTTTCCCAACGCACCGCTGTCCCCCCAACGAATTCTCGACTTTCCCCCATGATCTAATGCCTCCTCAACTCAGGACTCGCTCAGTCACAAAGACCGTACCTCTTGAGTCTCCACCGATCATCAACAAGGGAACTCCACACACGCCCGCCGCATTACAGCCATCTATCAGCGCTTCCCCCCTCACCAGCATGAGTGTTACGCTTGGCCTGGGTAGGGACGAGCGTAGCCCTTTGGATGGTACGAGGATTCAGAATAAGCGTGTCTTCATGGTGACACGAAGTCCTTTGAGTAAAGGAGACATTGTTAGTCTAGTGCTAGACAATGGTTTGAGGGTTCAAGGATTCGAGGGACGAGGAGCTAGTCTAGTGCTAGCGGTGAGACTTAGACTCGACAAGGAGGCTTCGAAGGAAGTGAATTCCACAAAGTAGCGAGGTTTTACAGGGATGATCAAGGGAGATCTAAGCTAAGGTATAACCAAGCTACAAGTCGGTCTTAAATACAAGACAAGAAGTTCAGGGCCGGTAGGCGTAAGGGTAGGCATAGAACAAGGAAGAATGTGGTGGAAGGAAGTCGCTGACAAAGCAAGTGATAAGGATTACATGGAAGGAAAGAGTCAGCGATGAGAAACAAAAAGAAAGTCCAAAGGTGAGACTTGAACGTGCGAGTTAGCATAGTAGTACAAGTGACAAGTAAAGAGAAAAAGATAAGTTGTAACAGTAGGTTGACAAGTCCTTGATCAATTAGGATGCTTGATTCTAGATGGGGGTAGTGTTACAAACACCCCTGTTTTTCCCTATTTGTCCTTATTCTCCAAGAATCAATTCACTAACTATTAAAGTGTTAAACCTATGTTCAACTTACTTAACCATAGTCTGACACATTCTAGACTAACACATGTCCTACCTCATGTTCACCTCATGAGTCCTATCCAATATGAGTTTGTTTTGTACAGGTATGCTTATCTTCCAAACATATCATAACATATATTTGCCTGCTATTCCCAGTGGTACCAGAGTTCTGGTCGTTTCAGGCTAAGGAGATGGTCTCTGGAGATGAAATCCTAAGGGAACTCCTGGGAATGGAATGGAGATGAACTCCTAGTAAGGAAGTTCATCAGAGGTGTGACCTGGAGTTGGTCAGAGATGTATGGAGGTGACCAAATAGAGGTTGGTTGGCATTGTATGGAGGTGGCAAAGCAGAAGTTGGAATGGGATATGACAGTCATAAAGGATGCCATTCAATTTGGCTCAGCAATGGCAGGGCAAACAGGCTCTAATCAATTTGCAGGTGTAGTGCTCAATGATACCCAATATCCATGCAAGTTACCATATCACTTTGAAGTATATATTCCACATCAAGACACTCCCTGAAACGGCCCTTAAAGACTCACTGTTAAGTGAAGCTTGCTAGGTCACTCTGTGTAGAGAAAGACAAGAGGAGAAGGAAGAGTAGAGTTGCCTTTAAGGGGAGAACTCCAAGAGAACAAGACTGGAGAGTCTTGATCTACTTGAATAGTATTTATACTACTACTACATGTGCACAGACCAAGTGGTGCTACTGCTATATATAGTAAGTATCCTTGATACTGGGTAATATGAGGGAAAGGCATGTGTGATCATACATGCATTGTGCACATGTATGTGGCAGCATGAGGCTGCAGTGCATATCTAATGTGAAAGAAAAGCATAGATGTGGGAGATATGATGCACATGTGTGAATAGAAGCGATAGAATGGAAATGAAAAGAGATTAGATTAGATTGTGAAAGGAAGAGATTAGATTAGATTGTGAAAGGAAGAGATAGGAGTTGAAAGAAAAGAAAAATGTTAAGTCCAAATGCTTAGTATAGCAGTGGTAACACTTTTCCCGTCCTATGATCAAGCATTCTGATTGATCAGATGTCCTCCATATCCTGGAATCCTTCATCCTCCGTTGATGGAGGTTCACTGATGTGCAAAACAGGACTTCCAGGCGTGCTCCCATTGTTTCCCCATGCATGGAGACCGGGTTCTTCTGGCAGTGGTAATGGGTGAAGTGGAATAGAATGGAGTTGGGAATTGGGATGAAAGGTGTCAAAGTCTATGGGGTTTCTTTGCCGGAGTGTTCAATTATAGTTCAGCATGAGACTAGGGTCCAATTGGTCAATGCCGATTTCCCATTGCTTGACATTGATGGGAAAAGGGAGCCCTGACTCTGTTTCTCTGAAGCTTCCCCATTCTTCACTGTTCTGTTCATACTCCTCATCGTTTTGTTCCCACACTTCACCGTTGGCATAGGTGGGATCTGAGTAGTTGATCACATCTTGACTGGTGGCAAACACCTGATGACTCTGGGGTAATCCATAGGGGAATTCATTGTCATCTGATGAGGAGGAGGTTGTGATTGTGGTAGAGGGCATGAGAGGATAGGGACTGGGAGGTTGAGGATAGAGAAGGTAAGGTGTTGTTGCCAGTACTCTTCATTGAAAGGAGTTACGCAATGGCGAAAGATGCCTGGTAGGGGAGTGATGTATCACATGCAATTTGGAGGAGGGAGTGTTTCAAGAAGCCATAAATAACAGAGGTGGAATGGAGTGGTATCATACTGATTAGTGAGGAAAGAAATGAAGATTTTGTAAAGGTGAGACATGGTCATATAGAAGTAAAAGAGAATATAAACTGTGGGAAACTGTGGAAACTCTAGTAAGTAGTCACTAGAGTACTAATGCTAAGGTAATGGTGCGATGTAGCTATGCTTAGGTAAGCAAGTAAATATGAGTAAATAAGGAATATTAATTCCAACATAAACTTTGAGGGTGAAGTAAGCAAAGAAGTAGGTGTATTCGAACGAGTTCATTGTGGGTTGTAAATTGATAAATAATGGGGAACGAATGTTGGTCTTATATATGTATTTTCCCCTAGTCTATAAATTGACTTCCAGGCAATCAAAGGGGAGGCAGCAAGGATTCAGCATGGTGAAGTTCTCACAGCCCAAAGAAAACATTGCAGGGTCCATAGATAAGGCTCTAGGGGCAGAAGGGTGTGCTTGGTGAAAATCAAAGATAGCTTCCTTAGCATGTGTGAGATTAGATCTTGGTTCCCATGTCCAATCCATGTCATCATAACCCTTCCAATAGACTAAATATTCAATGTGGTGACCTTTGTATCATGAATCAACGATGAAATCCACCTGATATTCATCATCACGGTCTTTGGCTACCAGAACTGGGCCGGGTTTGAATGTGGATTGGCCGGGCAATCTATCTTTGTATTGCTTCAGTCGTGAGACATTAACAACAGGGTGAATCCTCATGAAGGAGGGCAGCCTGAGTTCTACAGCATTGGGGCCCATCAGCCTCGTGATTTCGTAAGGTCTGAGCCATCGCTCAGTTAATTTACAAGAAGCACATGTCAAATGCAAGTTTGAAGTGGATAGTCATACTTTATCGCCAATTTGATATTTAGGGGCATTAGAGCAGTGCCTGTCCACCTGAAGTTTCATGCAGTCCTGAGCCACTGATAAATTACTTTTGACTTGATCCAATGTGTTAGCCATGCGGTCGATGAAATCTAGGGCTGTGGGTGCCTGTGATTGATGTGATTCAATGCCCATCTGGGGCTCATACGACTGTGTAACTGCGAAAGGGGACTTTCCTGTTGCAGTGGCTTTCTTGGTATTCATGGAGAACTGGGCGATAGGTAACCAAGTGGCCCATTCATCTTGCTTTTCTGAAGTAAATAGGCGAAGAAACTGTTGTACTTCACAATTTATATGCTCTGTCTGTCCATCTGTCTGAGGGTGGAAAGATGTTGATAACTTAGGGGTAATGCTGAGAGATTGGCCATAACTGTGCTGGTGAATTGGGGTCCTCTGTCAGAAATGATAGTGGATGGAAGACCATGATGCTTCCACACGTGATTGAGATATAATTTAGCTCCTTTCCTTGCACAAAATGAAAAATGCACTTGCTTCACAGCCTAGGCATGTATCTGTTCAACCTTTGTATGCGCTCCAAACAGGCTGCCTTTACTTGTCTAGATTGGCTCACCCACAGCAGGGAATCACCTAAACTATGCAGAGACAAGGAAGCAGGCTGCACAGGCATTAAGTGACTATGGGGAACAACATGGTCACAATTAGAACACGAAATGAATGATAAATAAGGTGCAAAATCACCAAAGCTAACTGTTAAGTTTTGGCATGACCAAGAGCAAAGCACTTGCATTGGCAATGACCAGGCTTCTTGTTACAATTTGCCCCTGTGTCTTTTTCTTTTCAGCTCTTTATTGTTCCTACTCCTCATAGCCCTTCATTGGGTCTTATCGCCACCTATCTGCCAACCCACCACTCACAGAATATGCTATCCTTACATCTAAGTCTTTATCTATCCTTCATTGATTCTTGAAGATCTTACCCAATCTCTTTTTTGAGCCTTTGTCACTTCATCCTTTAAGTATCGCTCTATACTTGAATTCCTTTGTGACTGGAATACATACTCATTTCCAGGACTGATTTAACTCATTATATGACCTTTACTTATGCTTCTCTTCAGAAATATTTACTTAGTCTCACGTACTTCTTCATGCTTGAGCTCCCTTGTATACTTTATAATCTATACTCTGCCCTTCTGGTACTCAGCTCAGTTGCCTTGATCTCCTTGAACTGTTGGTATCAAGTTCAACCTCACAGACCTTTATGTGGACAACCCCACGAAGCCCCCCACCCAAAGACAACAATAACAAATGCACCCAAAACCCGAAGTACCTAGTCCCGCCTGTCCAGCATCCCACCCCCCACTCCGATGTTATGCCCTGCTTAACCCCATCTCACACCTCTCACGTTCATGGTTGACCATGCTTTTCCTTTCCAGACTCCTCATTCCCTTTCATTTCCGTTCCTCCTCCTTGTCTTTTTCTTTCTTGTATCCCAGTATCTCTCTTTATTTCTTTATTTCTCTCTCTTATCATTTACAACAACCTATATCATACTACTAACTATTATCAACCCTCAGGCACCATGCAGCCCACCCATCCGCTCACCCACACCTGGAACTCGAGCTAATAACTACGTATCAGAGCCAAAGCCAGACACATCCCATGCACTATCATTACCTACACCACATGTAATGTCCAGCAAGGGGCACAGCCCCACGGACAATAAACGAGGTTTTAAAAATAATAATAATAATAATAATAATAAAAAGCCCCACAAAGCCCTTTGAACCTTTGATCCCCTTCTACAAGTCCTGGTCATACTTTTGACTCAATGCTCTCCTCAAACTAGTCAACCAAGGGCTACACTTGTTCTTACCCGGATCAAGTGTAACACTTCTCATAGAAGGAGCAAGGGGAATTGGGCACAGCTGCAAGAAGAACTGTTCACAGAGAGAACTGAGGACATTGGCATGGGACTAGAGCCTGAAGGGCTCCTCTATCTCTGGGAAAGTCAATGACCAATTCCAATCAGACTAGGTGTAGCTGGGTGACTGGTGAAACTGGGAACCAGGCAGGAGGAGCCTGGGGTGGAGTAGGAACTTTGTCCTTTCTTAAAGTTCAACTTGATCACTGACTGTCTCAAGGTGGAAATCTTTCTGACAATTGATACCTATATGCTGCTTTTAACAACAAAATCCAACAGAGCAATTGACACTGACCAGATTGTACTCACTTTCATCATCACCCTCAGTATATATCAAGATCTATCTATATGTATGAGTGCTCATGTGCATGTGGAAGTAAGGTTGGTTGGGTGAAAGCACTGATGTGCATGGTAATAGACTCACTATCTGCATGCCTTGCATATTGTTGTCGTCATAATGTTGTGAGAATGAGGGAGAGGGAGTATCATTGAGAGGGTGAGGGTGAGGGCACCTAGTATCATTGTGTCATAATGTACTCCAGATATAAATCAGATGTTCAAGATATTCAAAGCCTTCGCTCAGAACCAGTCTGAGCCCAAGATCCAAATTCTTCAATTGAGATGACAAGGAAAGTGGGCCCATGGGCAACTTACTACCAAGTGTGACATTATGCGCCAACGCTTGTACTGTACAAGTCTGGAATTGATGTCCCCTGATGCTGTGGACAATATTATGCCTTACATCAGCAAACCTACATTTTTTCTGAGTTATCAAAATCAATGACCTTTCTGTGTTGTCTGACATGACTGACAGCAGTTCTATCAGTGCTTTCAGTCTCTCAGTTTATAAGTAATTCATTTCTATCAGCATCCTCAGGGCTATCAACATATCAGCTTGTCACTTAACCAGTGATATCAGTCCCATCAGTTCACCCAGTAAGTCAATTGATCATTTGGTCAGTCTTGTCAGTCAGTTATATCAGTCTATCAGCCAGCCAGGTTGTCAGCCAATTCAGCCAATTCAGTCTATCAGGCCATCAGCTGGTCAGTTAGCCATTTCTGTCAGTCACATCAGTTGGTCAGTGGATCAGTCAGTCAGGTTTGTCAATGTTGTCAGTTTATCAGCTAGGTGGTTGGTTAGTCAACCAGCCCATTCAATATATTATTTTATCAGCTGGTCAGTAAATCAGTTCAGTCAGTCAGGTCAATCTATCAGTGATCAGTCCATTCAGGCCTGTCAGTCTTGTCATTGATCTCAATCAGCTGGAAAAAATGTAGGTTTGCTGATGTATAAGCGATGGCATGGCAAGAAACCAGTTGTGTCTCACCTTTGAGTCTGGGGGTACACTGCCTATGTGCATGTGCGATTGGAAATGCACTGAATTCATATAAGTATTAGTCAGTGATGCTTTAATGAGCATGTATTCAATGACTAATTAGAGATTCTTATATGATTATCTTGGTCCATACAAGATCACCACTGGTCAATTGATTGAATATTTGCACAAGTACAACAAGACAGTGCTATGCATCCTGGTCAGGTGCAAAATGACCAAAAAGCTGCTAGATGTCTTATGTATATCCACGAACAATAGATCTAAGAGGTCAGTAGAGGTGACCTACAGTAGGAAAGTTCCTGTCTGTTTCTCTATTACAAACAGAGTGGCAGCTGCTCTGTAACCCAGAATGTTCAATGAGGGACCCCCAACAACTGAAAGGCCCTTTTATATAGATTAATAAAGCTCTCACATGTGAAAGCAAGGCCAAGGACCCAATGATGGAGATTCTTGTCCTTGCAACTATGGAGGTGTCATTCCATGAGACTACTGATCTTTAGGCAGCCATTGGATGCAACTGCTTCATGTTGTTTCTATATGAAACAGACTTCAAAAGAAATTGTAAGTCCTGGCTGAAACTACTTTCTGAGATCACAAGAAGACAAAGGTGTGTTGGGTGGGTCCTTTGTGAGTGTTGAGGAATTCAGAAACAACAACCAAACCCTGTCACCATAATTCAACAGTCAACTCTGTGTGTGATACATGACTGTACCATGGAGCAGATCTGGCACCCTTGTGATGGTGATTTGTTGAGAATGACAATGATGGTGGTGATATGCCAAGATTCAGCAAGTGATGCTTGGTTCCTCAATTGACAAGAGGCTCCATGGAGTGCTGGAGTTCAGTAGAATGGTTTCAAGATCTTTTGGTGAACTATTTGAATGGGAGATTGCAACAGTCAGGCAATATTTTTCTGATCTTCTGAGTTGAGACAGACTTGCAGAGAGGTTGTCTATTGGCAGTTACATATGCAATATTTCAAACCCTTGTTCACAGGGCAAGCAAGACAAATGCAGTGGAAATGGTCCTTGGAGCTGAGTGACAGAAGCTTGCCCACCCTTTTTATCTGAATCACCTAACTCTGCTTTCCTATGTCTAATTGTTAAAAAGCACAGCCTGGCAACTAAGTTAGTTATCTTGGCTGTATTTCTGCCATGAGTATGATGTGATAGACCTTTCCACATCAGCAAACCTACATTTTTTCTGAGTTATCAATATCAATGACTTTTCTGAGTTGTCTGAACTGACTGACAGTAGTGCTTTTAGTGCTTTCAGTCTCTCAGTTCATAAGTAATTAATTCATTTCTGTTAGCATTATCAAACTAGCCACTTGCTGGATCAACTCAGAACTACTCTGGAGTCCACACTGATTAACCAAATACAATGTTGCACTCCAAGGAGTAACTGTGCTTCAAGGTAAACAACCATAAACAGTTCAGCCACAATGGACTGGGAAGTGCAAAGGTAAAGTTCCATATGGGTAGAGATAACACAACAAAATAAAGAAAAGCTGAAAAGCAGTAGGTAAGTAAAGTGACCATGGAGAACAACATGGTCACAGTTACAACACAAAATGATCCATGGTTGAGGTGCAAAATCACCACAACTAACAGGAAAAGCAGCAGCCCTGACAACTACTATTAAACTTGTCCAGCATATGATTTCACAATGTCCAGGAAGCTGTGATAAGAGAGCAACCTTCAGAGTATGGAGGAGAGACTGTCCACCAGGCTGGGGAAAGTGGAAAATTGAAACAATTAGAGAAGACCCAAGTGGGTTTTGTTGAAAGACTGTTTGAATTATATCCAGTTAAGGTGTCACTCAGGTCAAAAGAGCCAGATGCAGAAGCCAATGCCTAGCACTAAGGTTGCTTGTAAGTGACCTGGGTCCTATATTCTACCACTTGTTATTGAGCCCTTCTCTGTTGGCTAGGGCCCCACCTTGCGACAACAGGGAAAAATAGCACATGCAAGTCCAACACATTGATAACCTGAATGTTGTGAAGTGTATCTAGTGTAGACATTATGTCCACTATCTTGGCAATGTGGATCCTGATGAGACTGGATCTGATTGGGGCAAGGCTGATGTTATCAACCTGCTCTTATACCCACCCCTGCATCCCATCAATCTGGAAGATGTTTTTCCCATGTGTTCTGATGCCACATGATTTGTCCCTCTTCTTCTTCACAGCTATCAATGGTATCTTGCAGGTAAGTTTCAAATTGTATGTGGAATCAGATAGGAATGATGGGCAACATACTTGTTCTCTCCTCCAAGCATTGTTGGAGCACCACTGCACACATATAGCACCACATAAAGGCAATCCTTGTTGGACAACATGTCATGTCATGTCAAATATCTTACCAGAGAGGATCATGGAATTTATGGTTTCCCCCACCCATAGACATCCATCACCATGTTATTGAAGCTGTCTGCAATCCTGCCCCTGTTCCCATGCTGTTCCATCACATTGCCCACCATTTTCCCCCATTCTCAAATAAAATATTATCTACACCATGATACTTGCTCTTCTGGATACCCTGGAGCAGAGAAAACATTAAAATTAATCCATTGCAGTTATACATGGCCAGGATTGAACATTAGTCAAGAATTATGTCTCACACTGTAATTGCTGTGCTTGATTCAAAGGACAAAATATCACACCCACAGGACAGCTACAACCCCTACCTATTCCTGATGGATCATGGCAAGATCTGTCAATAGATTTCACTACTGATCTTCCCCTTCAAAGAATTCAATTCAATCCTAGTGGTTGTTGATCAATTGTCCAAAGAAGTCGAATTCATCCATTGCAACAAAGCTATATCAGCTCTAGAAACTGCTAAACTATATATGTCCTATGTTTGGAAATAATATGGACTACCTTAAACAATCATATCTGATCATGGACCACAGTTTGCATCACAAGTAATGAAAGACTTGTGTACACAATTAGAGATCCAACCTAGATTGTCTACTGCATTTTATCCACAGACTGATGGACAAACCAAGCACATAAACAGAGATTTACAGCAATACCTTCGTCTCTTTACTTCTGAGAAGCAAGATGAATGGGTTGATTGGTTACCACTTGCACAGTTTTCCTATAAATAACTCAAAGTGTTAAGGTTCCACTCAAAAAACCCCTTTCTTTGTTACCCACATATATAGACCATCTTGCTGCTGCACAACATAAAATAAAAGTACAAGCAGATAAACATAATCTGCTGTGCCTAATTATTCCATATCTGATAAAGTTTGGCTCTCAACCAAGCATTTGAAACTACCTCATGCTTCAAAGAAGCTTCCAAGAATCGGCTTGGACCCTATGAAATCACTAGATTAATTGATCCCAATGCAGTTGAGCTGCACTTGCCCAACACTATGAAGATTCACCCAGTTGTGAACATCTCTTATGTTAAACCATACAAGGAACATCTTGAAGGTCAATGCACATTCTTCCCTGGACCTATAGAGGTTACAGAGGAACAAGATGTTGAATTTAAAGTTGACTATATCGCCAACTCTAGATGGAAAGGTCACCACCTTGAATTCCTCATACATTAACTTAGACAGCAATAGATGAATTCCATAATGCACATCCTAATGCACCTAGACAGCTCCAGATGTCATCATTTGAATTCTTTACCTTATTCAAGCATTGTGGCAAGCCTATACTGGAAGTACCAGAAAATTGTCTTCCATTGGATCAACTAGATGTTGATTAAACCCCTGGGGTGTGTCAGGGTTAACAACACATATATTCATACTTCTGGTTGAGCCTTGCTCCCACAATGTACTCATTTGCCACATTCATTGCTCTCTTCTATTGCACAATTTCCTATGCTAATCCATATCACCTTAAATGGGTAATCAATATGCCTGGCTTGTTACCTCACCAACCTACATGCTTCAGTGATCCTGTGGACATCCACACTTACTAATATAAAAACAATCTGGATATTATTCACTACATGAATGACTATATTGACACTGCTGGAAATTCACTTGGAAATTGGTCAAATGCACCCGGCCCTTCTTGGGATGATGCTTCTAACACTCATTGGAACATGATATATGAAAACAACAGTGAGGTGTTCACTGCACATAACACTTATTCTGTATGGAGAACAGATCACCCTTCTCTTGATATATTCTCTGATAGTAATTGGGGTGATGCCAATTGGGCTGAGGACTTCTCCACTGACTTTGATGAAACTGGTTGGCCACATAACACTTGGAATTGGGACAATCTGCATTCCTTTATCTTCTTTTGGCCTCCAACCTTGCAGCTTGATGCTGCTTTACATCACTCTGCTGAACTGGCATGCTGCTATGCAATGGCCATTTGATGAGTCCTTAATCAATCAGAATGCTTGATTCTAAATGAGGGGGTAGTGTTACAAACCCCCCTATTTTTCCCCTATTTTTCCTTATTTTTCCTTATTTTTCCAAACACCAGTTCACTAACTATTAAGTATTGAATTTATGTTCAACTTACTTAACCACAAGTCACATGACATGTTCTAGACTAACACATGTCCTAACACACAGCATCCTCATTCTCACCCCATGCTTTCCCTTTTAACTTACCTTTCTTTTATCAACCAATAGCAATAATCTCTCTTGCCTCATGTTACACAGTGGTACCAGCTCATACCTTAGTATAGTATACATAGATAAGCACTGCATGGTCTGTACTCATATACTAGTTGTATATCTAAAATACTAAAGCCAAGTAGTACAAGACTCTCTAGTCTTGTTCTCTTGGAGTTTTCCCAGAACATCCTCACTAGTACTTTTGCCACTTCAAATACTAGACCCTTAGGTGGGTTCTGGTCATATCACCAATGCATCAGCAAAACCCTCACTACTCTGTGTGTATCTGTGCAAATCTGTACAGGCTTGACAGGTGATGACAGGAGTCACAGCTGGGTCCCCACCTGTACAGATCCTTGACAGATTGCTGATAGGTCTGTATAGGCTGCAATAATCTGGACAGATCTGGACAGATACCCCCCCTGAAACGGCCCTTAAAGACTCACACTCAAGTGAAGCTTGCTAGGTCACTACTGGCTAGGGAAAGACAAGAGGAGATGAAAGAGTAGAGTCACCTTTAAGGGGAGAACTCCAAGAGAACAAGACTAGAGATGTCATTAATAAAAAATTCATTATGCTGATGCCAGCAGTTTATCATAACATTACATTGATCCCACATACATTCTAAGTCCATTGTAATGGAGCACAGTACATGATAATGCTCCACTGACATAGTATGCTAGTGAAGCTGATTGTGTCCCATCCTCTGTCTACTATGGGTGAAGCTATTTGTCATATTAGAAACTCGGAAATACAAACAATGTCCATTGCAATGAAGATTGACCCCCATTAGCATGACATAAAATGAGGGTGGGAACTTCCCTCATTAAAATGGCTTAGCATGTCTTGTTATGGGTGCAAAAAAGTTGGGACAGAGTCTTGGTCTACTTGATGATAATATTTATACTACTGGTATATGTACACAGGCCAAGCTATGCTACTGCTATATATAGTAGGTATTCTTGGTACTAGGTAACACAAGGAGAAGGCATGTACAATCATTCATGTATGTGATAGTATGAGGTTGCAGTGCATATCTAATGTGAATGAGAAGCATGGATATGGGAGATTAGATGTGCATGTGTGAATAGAAGTGATAAAGTGGAAATGAGAAGAAGGTATGTAAATGCGTGAGAGAAATAGTTAGGGGTTGAAAGAAAAGAAAAAAGTTAAGTCCAAAGTGCTTAGCGTAGTAATTGTACCCCCCCTTGTATAGTACTATATAGATCTGTACAGGTCCAAATAAACAAAAATTCAATCAATTATTAACTATAAAAGTACATGAACTTTCACTACTAACATACTACTAGTAAACACTACTATTACAAACTTGGACTTAATCTAATTACCTAGCCTATAAAAAATCAAATTAATAACATTATAGTTCAAAGTGCATGAACTTACAAGACTTGTGTGCTTTTTAACAACTAGGTGTGGGAAGATTTACCTTTAAAAGGCAATAATCTTCAATCACTTGGAGTAGTAAATGAGGATGAGAGGAAAGAGGCATGGGAAAGTTTTTTGAAGTGTGAATGGTTTATATATGGCAGGTGGTATAAATAATAGCAAATAATGTTACACAGGTGGTGCACTTTTCTGAGAACCAAGTGTGGGAATTTTATCTTTAACAGGCAATTAAAACTCCGGCCACAAGCCATAGTGTTAAGTTTTCACCCCACTTAGGGTACTACACTGTACCACACTTTGTGCACACTTTTTACTACACTTTTTTGACCACTTTGCTACACTTTCTGTACACTTCTTAGTACTACACTTTTTGTACACTAGTTTACTACGCTTTTTTGATCCTTTTGCTACATTCTATGTACTACATCTTATTACACTTTTTGTACACTTTTTACCACGCTTTTTTGCCCACTTTGCTACATTTTCTGTGCAATTCTTAGTACAACACTTTTTGTACACTTTTTACTACACTTTTTAGACCCTTTTGCTACACTTTATGTACTACATCTTATTACACTTTTTGTACACTTTTTACTACGCTTTTTTTGACCACTTTGCTACACTTTCTGTACACTTCTTGGTACTACATCTTTATATGCTTTTACTATGCTTTTTTGAGCCTTTTGCTGCACTTTTTGTACTACTCCACCTGACTACACTTTTTCTGCATTTTTACTATGCATTTTTGACCACTTTGCTACACTTTTTGTATATTGTGTATTACCTTTTTGAACACTTTGCTACACTCTTTTTGCTATATCATTGATATATGTACTTTTCATTACACTCATGTTTTATAATACTCTGTATCTATAGCTTTTACAATCTGTATGGTCTGTACAGGTCTGTGCCTCTGTACCTCTGTGAAACATGAATGCTGAGTGTTACCATGTACACTGGATGTATGTCAATGATCTTTCATGATCTGTCACCACCTGTTATAAATGATGAAACCTGTCATCAACTCAGGGTTTTGCTGATGTGAAATACATTCCAACAATTCTGAGTTTATTTCAGGTAGCTACTTGTGATATAGAAGACATGTTTATAGTACTATTTCTTGGAATGACCAAAGTGAGTGACTTTATTGGGCATATTTTGAGCAAGCATAAATACAAACATGGACAAGTTGGACATGTTCAGTGCTGCAACTTTCCCATTGCCTCCCTTGCTCACCTAACTTTGTCCTGCTGTGGGTTATGATGGAGGAAAGTATACTCTCTTGCTTTCAACTGGACATGGGTCTGTCCAGAGAGTCTAGCAATTCTGATATCAGTAGCATTACTGATCCTACTGGTGGAAAGAGTTGGGCAAGCTCCAATGGGCTCGGGGCCACACAACACAGCTTCTCAGAGCAAGCACCAAGTGCTGTTGGTGATCTTGATGATTTTCCATATACACCAGCTCAACATTGTGTGCACACACTGTCGGACAAAGATCAGGTTCCTGAACATAAGCTAAAACAACACAAGGAATTTGTGGAGAAGATGTGCACAGGGTTGGGTCTTGCTACTGATGCACTCACTCAATTTTCACAGGTTCATTTCCTTTCTCAACCTATTGTCACCAGGTTGCTTGCTGATGTAGAATAGCTGTGTCACACTGATATGACCATTAAACTTCAAGCATTCATTATGTTTCTTAAACAACAGAATCAGTGAGATGAAACATAGAAGTACATCTCATCCAAAGAATTCAAGGATGTCTTGAAGAAATGACTTCAATGCTGCTTGCTATTGCCAAACTTGACTGAATATGTCATTGGAACTGTAACGACCTAGTTATTCAATCTATGAGCAACTGGTAGTTGCGATGGCTTTGCTAGCTAGAGGGCTCTTGCAATGAGTAAGTTTCTTGTGAGAAGATGGTCTATTAGGCTTGTAGGCCTCAAGGAACTAGGGAAAGAACAAGGAGAACTAGACTAGAGAACTAGATACTAACTAGATCGACTACTTATACTATAGAGATAGGGGCACAGA
>JBBPNA010000535.1:0-17616 GCA_038090555.1 Boletus subcaerulescens | reverse complement strand
CCATTAGGCTAGTCTGACGTCTCGATAGGTCAACTTTGCACCTCAGTTTGTTGCACCCGATGGCCAGGCTGACGTTCAGGCTGTGGCCGATCACGTCGAGCACATTGCAAAGATTGCTGGAAAGAAATAGTGAGTCCTCTTTGCTTTCAAACCTTGTCAAGCATCGAACCTTTTTCCGTAGTGTTGGTATCGGTAGCGATTTTGACGGAATAAGTTCAACCCCAGAAGGACTTGAAGACGTCTCAGAGTACCCTGCACTCGTAAGTCTTTGCTTTCCATCGCACTTTGGCATCTACCTTAGCCCCTTCATCAGATCGCTGAACTTTATCGCTGGGGCTGGGACAAATACGAACTCGCAGGTCTGATGGGAGTCTAAGGTAATCACTTCGGGTCTTTGCCGCGGTAGAGAATGTCGCACGAGAGCTGCAAGCTGCGGGGACACTAGCTGCTTATGATATTTATGACAAGAGGGAGGACATGCCGATTTACAGACCAGGGCTCTGAGGCGGCAAGCGCTACACAGAAATGGCGCTACAGTAGTCCGAATACATTTACTTCATATTGTATATGTTACTATTTCTGGTGCTGGGACCCTTCAGCGCGTCACGTCCGTCCATGAGCTTCTGAGCTTGAGAACATTCGCTGAGCACCGATGGATTCCTTGCGCAATCTTGGCTCAGCAGCTGTTTCGAGTCCCATGTGCATTATATTTAACGTAGTCAGCGGCCCACTCTTTCACCTTTTTTGAAGCATAAAATCATACGATGCGTGATATCATCAGTGAGTTTCAAGCCGATACTACTTTGTCTAGGTTCTGAGTTGCCTATAAGCCACCACCGTGACTGGGAAAAAACATAAAGACTCGGTAGGACCAGCAGAGGTACTATTCTTTTTCAGTCAGCGTTAAACACTGTCTACTATTCTAGGCAGGAGTTTTGGCTCCTCATTCCTTCCGCTTCAGGTGTCATAGCAAGCCGCATTCAAATTGTAAACATGCGTGATGGCCATACGTACTCGAACCGCATTCTCCTCTTATTCGTGCGCCCAGAGATTCTCACCAGACAATGTATAAAGTGATTTCTTTAACCCTTGGCTGGGTAGGATTGTGTGCTGCAATCCGTTTCCGATGTTACTGCTCAGCAGTTCCTTTCTGGTGCTTGGATACTTTCAAGCTGCAGTCGCTACGATGGCTGGTGATGCAGCGCCCACGGCGTATACCGCTCCTGGGACATTGCCTACTTCCGTGTACGGGGAGTACTGGAATGATCCAATTGCAACTTCAGCACAACCGCAACCCGTGATCACGGATCCTGTTACGGTATGCACCCAAGTGTTGACCATTATCATCATCATCTCTGCAATAGTGAAAGCGTGTTCACAGAATACCATCTTCCCTGAAAGAGCAACGACGAGTTCGTTTGCCACGACTCGCAATGGTTCAAAGCCGGTGGCAAGGTTGAGTTTTAATGAAGGAATGTCGCAGACCATGCAAACACTACGCACCTCACGGAGCGCCTTCATGCGATAGGAGACAGAGCCCTCTCGTTTTCCCCAAGCAGAGGATGAGGGATCTGATCTGTCCGTATATGTGTACGAAAGATCACGACAAAGCCATGGGTCGAGTGGGAGTTACGAATTCAACAGACGTAAACCACCCAAGGCAGAGTCTCCTCACTGCCCCTCCACTCTACGACATCACTTTAGTCCTCGCGAGTCCTCCTGTTTGGTCTCTAACGACCGTGAACGCAGCCTCGTTCACAATCGAAGCACCATGGCAAGCAGAGGCATGCCCCATGACAACACCCAACACCCCGGCCCCAAATTTGAATATCCCTCGCATCGGGATCACGTCATCGCCCATCATTGATGTGTTCCCTCAACCACCGATCCAGATACCTCGTTTATATCCGTCTTCACCGATCCTGTCCCATATGGCTGCGGTTCAGCTGGGGTGGTGGCACAGCGAGTTCGCGTGAGGAAGGAGACAACGTTGGTGAGAAACTCGGAAGCCGTCGTGGGCTCGCTCCTTGATCGATTGATCCATGGCGAATTTTCCTGCGCCAGACGAATGGAAAGCATATATTTTACAGGTAAGCAAAGCAACATCTACGTGTCTAAAGGACTTCGAATAGTCCATGAAAGAGCTCCGGACATTTGCGTGTTCAAGTTCGTACTGTAGACGCCTGATGTAAAATCAGACCACTTATCTCTCTGGTCTCTTTGCCAGACCTCAAAGACTTTTGATGCAGTAGACTTCACATCGTTGAAATGCGTGATGGCATCGATGTCTGTGTCTCCGATCGGTTGGTAGCAACCACTCTGCCATTCCCTTAAAGCCTTTTCGATCTAATAACAAAAACATCACTAGGAGGAACAAGGACAAGACGGAAGTTCTCACCTGTTGTACAGCTAACGAGGCTTCTCCAACGAGGCATCCACCAGGGAAAGGCAGTGACAAGGGGGTGGGTCCGGCGAAACCAAAGATCAAGGTGCGAGTCACTTCTTCTAGCACATCATCCCCGATCTTCAGTGGAATCTAAGGGGCAGTAAAAGCATGTAGCAGAAAGTTAGTAGCATAGGGGTCGGATAGGACTTACCTTGTTCGAATCTAATGTGCCATAGTACGGTAAATTGGTTAAAATCGAGGTTACGATCTCTGAGTTGTCTTCGGGAGTGTTTCTACTTCCAATGTGGTAATGTTGACAAACCAGACGGCGGGCAATGTTGAATGCCGAGTCTTTGTTTCTGTCTGATTCGAGCATCTGAGGATTCACGTATAGACGAGTAGTGTCTTCATCTAACTGGACAAGACCCAGAATAACTTGATATGCTCGACTAACTTGCATAAACTCGCGGGCCTGCGACTCCGGCATTCGCAATGCGAACAGGACACTTGAGCTACGACCATAGTGAATACTAGACGTCTCGACAGTATGTTGGCCTTGTATATCAGAGATTGTTTCGACTGGGCCTGTCTTTGACAGGGATTGAAGTTTAGGAAAGTATAGTCGTAGAATCGCCGTAATGAGGTCGCGAAAGAACCGGCAGGTTGTTCGGATCGGAAATGTAGAGGTGCTTCCTTGTAACGCCCTATTGACCTTTGACCCGTTCCAAAGATAAATCCCGCGGCGGTGATGAAGTCTTTTGCCGACCAGAGTATTATGGACAAAGATGCAGAAGTTGTGATGATGGTAAAGATGTCGAGATGAAGGAAAAAGAATGCCAATGAAATGTACCACCACTGGGCGCAATGCTCCTAGATAAAATAAAATAGCTTTGGCTAGAGATGGCGGTACCTGCCATATGCATTCTTGGACTGTCCGGTCGTGCTGTTTAGCCTTGGGATTGCCCAAGGCAACCATACCGTCCATGAGGAATAGACTGCGTGCGCTGCCGGTAATCGCATCATGATCATATTGAAGTATGGCAATTTGAAAATCCCGAGGGGGTACACCGATGGTTTGAATTAACGCAGCACAAAGATGGTTCTGGATTTGGTGGTCAAGCTCAAATCAATCGTGAATGGCTTGGGAATTATGGTGCGGAGAGCAGGAGGCAGATTGAGTAGTGAATGGGAGAGACGAAGCAGAGGACCCATTGTGAGAGAGCGATTGTTGTATAGCTGAAATGAAAGGTTCAAATACAGCAAGGTTGGAATCTTGCGAAAATAAGGATCGGCAGTCCATAAGGTTGTCAAAGAGTGTGGTCCAGTCGAAGTCATCATAGCAACCTTGGCAGTCACTTGGTAGAGCTGAACGAATGACCGCTTGACATTTCGATATGGCAGTCAATGCTGCGAATTTTAGATCTATGAATGAGAGTTGGGTGGTGGAGCCATCCCCAACTCGTATGGATACACTGTCACCTTCCCTCGAACAGGAAAACCTCGATTCCAAGGATTCAAGACGGGCAGCTGGTGCAGCAGCTTTCCAAACACATTTCAATCTTGTATAGGGTGTTGATCGCTCCATAGAAACAGGCTGAACCCAGATAGCATAAGTGTGAAGAAGTCTATCATTCTCGTCAGTCTTGGATTCAATACTTCTGTGCAGTAGCGTACCTTAGGAATTGGGTACTCTCTGTGTGCTCGGGAGCATCCTCGTCGATGTCAATTAAGTCAAGCAAAGATACTGGATTAATCAAGGATCAAGTCAGCACTGAGAACAATACGTGTTATCAGTCCACTTACTTGGCTTCATCTCCGTACTACTAGTAACTTCCTCCGCAGATTCACTAGCCGGATGTTCGCTTGCACTTTCAGATTCTTGTACGTCAGCGTTGATTTGGTCTTCCACATCGTCAAGCTCTTCTTCTTCCACTTCCACTAACTCCTTCTCGGCATCCCATAATGTGCACAATGGTCTGTCAAGATCAATTCCAACCCAATGTGAGCGGTCGTATGGGGAAAACTCCGAAATATTATGATATTGAAGACAAGCTTCTTGGAACAGGGTAACAATCCACGTATGTTGTAGTGCCGCACAGTCTCGGGTCAGAACGTTCGCTTGCTGGAAACACCCATTAGGAAGTAGAGATCCGACACACAGAGAGTAGTCCGTGGGACAAGCAAATTTCCCTTCTGCTGAGACCTCGTGACAAATGATGGTAATGAAGAGGGAATGGAGAATTGGCAGAAAATCAGCCAGCTTAGGCTGTTTCGGGGACATCAATAAACCATACAGTGAAGAAAGCAGAACCTTCTGCTCTTTGGGTAGCTTGAGAAGCACCGTTTTCAGCGATCCGAGGAGGGTTGGAGCGTCACTCTTCCTTGTCATTAAAATATGAGAAATCCATAGAAGGAGGGCTAGCGTTCGCTGCATTGGGCGAGCATAACGCAGATATGTTTCCTCCTGAAGTTTGCGTAGCTTGGCCTTCGACCTAGAACAAAGTAGATTAGCTTGGAAATGATCGGAAAAACATATATGTACCCGGTGGTCAAAGAGGATGTGATGTCAGCATTGAGCGAAAATGCGTAACGATTACCATCAAGAAGATAACCTGGAATAAGTCGACACAGAGAGCATAGGGACCGATAGAATGGCTGGTCTTGAGACTCAATTGAATGGATTTGTTTGCGCAAAGGTGATGCTGCGATCCACAGGAGCGTTTGCAGTGGACAGTTGGATGACTGAATAAATTCCGTCCATCCTAAATCTTGAAGAAAGGGTGCTAATGGAGCACTGGTGCGGTTTGCGCCCAAGATCTCGCGTGAACTCAGGGATATCATAGAGTGCTGGAATGCAGGTGGGGTGGGAGTGGCTGTAGCACGAGCGGCAGAAGAGGGAGCCCAATCTCTTGGAAGTCGGATGACACGTTGGAAGTCAGGATCAATTGTTGACAAACGACGGTAGGGCCGAATAACATAACGGAATGTAAGAGAGGATGACCTGGGTATGGGGATGCCAGGGTGATGACCAGGACCCCTACTACTGCCAGAATAATGGTCGCCAAGTCTATGTGCATGCGAATTTGGTCTTGCAGTTCCCCAGTAATTGCACCCAAGTTCGGGACACAGATGAGCGGGATCCCAGGACAGGCCATCAATCGGATGAGGGATTTCATCGGGAAGAGGAAAGACATCGTCGGTAGAAACATGAAAGGAAACCAGAACATGATCAGTAATGGCTTGACGATCGGCTTTTGAGATACCCTGTAAATGTGGGTGGTTTTTCTTCGGCATCAGATGGGTGAAAAAATCCTTCGGGCGTATAAAACTTTCACAATTTCTGCAAAGAAAACCAAGCAGCGTGTATTCCATCTGCACTTTTTCCAGTGCAGGACATGGAGTAGTCTGGGAGAGTGGAAAGCTAGAGGAGCCACTGACGGTGACATGATCAACTTCACGGCACAGGATAGAACCATGAGCTACAGCAAGCACGTGTCCAGGTGAAGTCACTGAAATGGAGATGATAGATGGATCGAAAGGCACAAGGGTAGCATAACCAGCAAAGTTGGCAGGGAGTGAACTTTCTGCCTGCTGGGTGTGCGATTTAGTTGAGCCTGAGTGACATGAATGTCGGGTGCTTGGTATGCGTTGGGTACTCAATGCTGCTCTGCGTTTCGATTTGCCTGAGCGCTGGACGCTTGACACACATCTGCGGCTGCGTTTTGAAACAGGGTGGTCATCAACAGAAGAATCAGATTCAGGTTCAGAAGCTGCCCATGAATCATTGGGCTCTTCGGCTCTATCCTCCGGACTGGAGTTCACTCTGTCTAAAAAGGAGCTGTTAGCGGTAAGCCATTGTTCACTTAATGAAGCAAATAACCTAGGTTAGAGGTATTGATGGTATGGGCTGCAGTGGGGTGATGACGATGTCTCATGGTGAGAAGGATGGACTCGGATGTTTTTTTTTGCTTACAAGATGTTCTTTGAATACACAAAGGCACCACAATGATTTCGACCCTTTCAATACATTAGTCGAGGATTAGGTCATCTTTGAGCGCCAAGGCTGAATAGCGCTGAGTCCTGACTACCGCCAGCCCGAGTCAGTGCGAGTACTCTCCATTCTAGAGCAATCCGGATTCAGACCTCACCTCATGGGAGTCCGTCCTCCTGCTTGGGGATGGTTGACGTCAGTCATGCTATTACATAATTGGACAAGAAATTGCACTTACAGGTACTGATCAGTAGCCAGGGCCCAGCTGGGACAATAATTGCCATCAAGAGGTGGGATCTTGTCTTGTGTTTATTGACTAAACTCGCGTTCATCATAATAAGAATGTATGTTTTACATTGTCAGAGTGGTTGGTAAAGGAGTGTATACGTAGCAGAGTAGTAGTCGTCGTCTCATACGTAGCTGCTGGAATGACATTTGTCTGACATAAGCAACACGATGACACTCCCAGGATGCTGAAAAAAATAGGCACATATGCGTAATGACAATTTGTGGATTGTCGAGCGAGGGTGTAGACGGAGGTGAAGACTCGAGGTCGGATGTAGGAGGGCGGACCCCTCAAAGTCCGGCATAGTAGAAACATAAAGAGAACGATCGAGGTCACGTCACTGCTGGAGGCCGTAGCGCTTTCTGGCAAACTCGTACCAGTTGTGCGCGCTCTTCATTGCTTCCGTGCGAAACTGTTCTGGTGATACGAGCTTGACGGACATGGTGCCTTGAGGCAGCAGAAGGATAGCGCCCGCACGGGCGGACGTGGCAAACTCGTAGTCGACCGATGAACTGAGACAACATCGTCAGTCCTGAGGAAAACTAGAGATGGTCGCACTCTGCACTACCTCGCTCCGGCCACCTGTCCATTGCGTTGCATATAAGAAGCCAGCAACACCCCAGTTTGGATCGCGTGGAGACAGGTAGGGTCTTCGCGACCGGGTAAGTGCACGCACTAGTCCCAATACCGATCAGAGGCGTATTCAGTTGTGCTTATTGAAGATATGGAGATGCATGTGATATCATGCGTGCCCTGTAGTAGTTGGCGGTCGCCAACACTTAAGGTGAACAAGGCGTGGGGCCTCAGGGAGGGGGATTGAATAGCATTTTCAGAAACTGTGGGCACGAAGACCTAGTATGGTTTGCTGTCGGTACGTCATCGCACACCTGTCTCACACAGTCGCCATCTTGTGCTCCGTAAGTGGACATCCCATGGGCCATGACTGACAGAGGAAGTTGCAGAAATCATAGCCATGGAAGCCGACATCTTGAAGCGGTCTGAGATGAAGAGAATGCTCTGGGACAATCGCGTTGCAAGTGTCTACATCATTGTGGTATCTCCTAGCAAGAATACTAGGAATTGCCTGGTAAATGCTACGTCTGAGATAGTAAGCGAGATGTATTGGTAGGGATTAACAAAGGTATTTTATCTGAAGTATTTGAGTCAATGACCGTCGTGGGTCTACTACGTGTTCCCCCTCCTGAAAGTATCGAAGGTAGATATTGCAACTCCAATTGTTCTGCTTTTTCCTCCAAGTCTCCATTCCGCGGTCCATGTGCAGAACAAGAGATGCACGTCTAGTTCAACGAGTTTCACACCATAATGACATCGTCGGGCCAAATATTGATTCACTGAGACCTGTGTCCATTGTGTAGCACATCATGAACCATGATCGATTGATCTCCGAAGTGATCCGAGACGCTCGAATGGCAACTCGAAGATCATCCATTCGAGTCTTTGGCCCGGGTGTGGTTCGTCGCAGAGACCAAGCTCGAGGTCCCCCGTCGCATGCGTTTCAGCAGGGCGACGTGTCGCGAAAGGGGTGGCTTGATATGAGGCAGGTAGTCTGCGACCTCGCAATAGTCATGGACATCCGCAAGCTCGAGTGGCCTCCCATCGTGTCGCGCACGAGGACAAGATCTTGAGGACCACTTCCGGGATGAACCATGTATCGACAGCAGATTCGTCGACGCGAGTGCATTTCAAGAAGTAAATAAGATGTCGGGGGGGACGGTGTGCGATGTGAAGGAGAGGGATTCCACGGCGGAATGGTGTAAGCGAGCCACGGCGAGTTTGATAGGTGGTTTTCCGTCTCCATTCCACATCGAAGCACTGGAGCCAGCCTTGATTAGGAGTTCTGTTATTTTCATGCAATGATCGCATCTGCTAATCATACAATTGCCATGTTGATACAAGAGGTAGCTACTTCGCAAGTTCGACGGGCTGCCCCAACCATGAGTCCCGGACCAAAACTCCACTAGGCTTGAGTCAAGTCGTTGCTTCTTCACATTCGGCTTCGTCATTTCTACGTCGCCTTCCACTCGGTCCCGACGGAGCTGTGAGGTCTTGCTTGCGTCGGAGTGCGGGAACGGTGGAGCCAAATACCTATCCCATTCAAGCAATGATGGCCGTTCCTTGGGATCATGCACCACTAAGTTCCCCGCAAATGCCTTCAGGGATGTGTCCTTTCTGCCGAACACATCGAGTAAGAACAGACGAACCAGCCCACAGGACCATCGGTCTGCCTTGATCGGACTGTGCCGCAACTTCTTCTTGACCTCGGGTGCCATCCAACATTGTGTTCCACACTGGTCGTTGACTTGCTCATCCTCATCTTTTACTTGCATTGCAACATCAAAATCGATAATTTGTAAGGTGAAGTTCTTGTTGACAACAAGGTTGTCTGGTTTGATATCCCTGTGAGCGATACGGAGTCTGTGAAGATACGCGACACCCTGGATGAGATCCAAGCAGACTTGGGGAACCTTGCTTTGAAGTTCTTTACGACTGAGATCAACGTAGTACTCGATGGTGGTCATTTTGGGAAAAATGGCCCACTCATGGAACGAATCGACCAACGAGATGACATGGTGAGACTTGCGTCGCATAGTATCAAGAAATTTCAAGATCTCGAGCTCGTCCGATTCCTCCCGAACTGTCTTCGCGATGAACATCTTGTTTGGGTTTGTGTGTTCGAATTGGATTTGGGAACGAGCAAGGATGGATTGGTAGGGCATCAGGAGGCGTCGTTCGCGTAGATGCTTGAGAAATTTGCCGAAGGATGACTGTTTCGCAATGCTGCATGTTTCAGAGGTGTGATGATGAGACAGAGTCGCATAGTGTGGGACGCGAAACAGAAGGAGCGGATACCCACCTCATCGTAGCATACTCGTATTCGCTCTACATCGAGGGCTCGGTGATGCCAGCAACAGAGACGTACCAAATGGAAATGTGAAAGCTCTGACCATGCGCCCTGTACCCAGTCAACACGATGACGACAGAGACAACGCCACTACTTACGAGAGTGGTACGATTTTGACAAACCGAGTGGGAAATGGCACACCGTGGGATCGAAAAGGACTCGAATCATGTGGTCTGGATTAAGACCCGCATAGATCTTGAATTCTTTCGTGATGCAGGGATGTTCTGGGGGGAAAGACCGTTGACAGATAAGAGATAATAACAAGACACCAGTGGCGATGTACTTCGCTGAAAATGCACGGACACGACATATTCGAGTCAGCGCAACCCCAGTTGTCATACCACATTGTACCACTGCAAGCGTACATTGCCAAACGTGATGCTTTCTATTGAGATATGACCATATCAGTATATATGTTCCATGCCGCCACAATCACCCGGGCCCTACAGAACAACAGGGTGCGGGCACGCACGAAATAAACGGACACTCAACTGGTGATGGCCAGGGTTTCGAGACGGAGCAATATCCACTGCTTCATGCTCGGCGGCTGTTGCGCGCCGCTCCATCGACTGGATTGGTCTTGGGGACAGTCTACAAGGATGTTTTCTGCGACATAGTGACTGCTGTGTTCCGAGCAATCCGCAATAGAATATGGGATTGGTTCTGTGGTGGGTGCAGACGCGAACATGTGGTCTGGAAGATAAGGCGTATCACGGTGAGACTCTGAGTTGGATGTCGCTTCCGCTTTTGGTATGTAGTAGCCTTGTGGTAACAGGCTAGTGACACCTCAAGGCCTCATCGACATCAGTGGCAGTACCCACTATATCATGCCCTTTCATCATAAAGATACCCCCCCCCAATCCTCTCCTCTAACCCATGTCAGCTTTCAAGCTGCTCTTGCTCCTTTCGTCCTCGATTTCCTTTCACCTCGGCCTCGGCCGCACATCATCTCCCAGCCCCGAAGACAAAATCATGGTCAATGAGAGGACATGGCGACAGGTCGGTCTACCCGCCGAGTTATTTCTCAAGGTCAACTTTTCCTCTCATGTTGCGCGTGTCATATCGGCTCGCCTGTTCACTCGGGCGACGACGTGGCTAGCCACCGCCGCAGAGTCCATCGTCATCCTCAACTCGCTACGACACCCGCCTGACAACACCTTGGCCCCCCTCGACATGCTCGGCCCTCCCGAGGCTAGTCAACTCACCGTCCCCTTCGTCCTCGGTGCGTCTCTCATCATAGTAGGCGGCATCCTGCGCTTTGCCGCCTTTCAAACACTCGGGCCATACTATACCTTTATACAGTGCCTTTGCAAGGAGCACAAACTCATCACGACCGGCCCGTATGCTGTTGTCCGTCACCCAGGCTACGCAGGCCTGCTGTACAGTATCATAGGCTGGTGCATTGTACATGGCAGTCCAGGATTGTGGCTGCGCCTGTCGGGCATCTTAAGAATGACATGGATCCGGATAGGACTTGGATGTGTCTGTCTACTCCTGGCAGCGTCCGTTGTGACCGTATTTCGTCGATCGGCCGACGAGGATTGGTACTTGTCGCACAAGTTTGGCGCCGAGTGGCAGGGTTGGGCAAGGAGGGTAAGGTCCAGGCTCATTCCGTTCGTTTACTAGGCAAAGAATTTTTTGACTTGACTTGACTTGACTCTGGGAGGATCATTGCATGATATCCCGCAATTTGCAACTTGGAATATTTGTCGTCTTTTCTTCTTTTGAGCGGCGATGATGTTGTACCCCTCTCCTTTATTGGATAGCTGATTGGAAATCAGGGCTTGCATTATCAATTGTGTATGCCGCAATCTCGGTTGTCTTGTGGCGGTGGCAACTGCATGGGGCCCGACGAGCTCGGAGGATGGCATAATCTCTTTCAAGTACTCTTTGGACCGCCGAAAAGGTCGCAGACCACCTGACACTCGTCGTGGGGCTTGTTAGCTGACTCAAGTAGCTCCAGTCACGCTTTGCCAGTTGATCCTGCAAGTGGCATTGTTCTTGAGCTTGCCGACTTCAACGTTGTAGGTAATAATAAGTGTAGGCGACCCGCCGTTATCAAGTTTCCCGTCATGTTTGTCACTTGCCATCTTATTGCCGCCGACCGCTGAATCCCGTAAAGACCTAGACGATGTTCTAGATCCTACTACTTCTGGTATGCAGTCGTCTCGTCTATCCACGCACGCTATGGTCTAGCAGCAATTCTAAAAAAAAGGTGCGCAGTGGAGGAACCAGAAGCATACTATACCAAGTTCGTATAGGCAAGATACAGGCGAACCCCGAAATGGTTTGATTATCAATAAATGGAATTGTGTGTGCTGTCATATCGCATGCGGCCCGTCTGCATGACATTGACACAGCTAGCCACCCCAGTTCCAGACACCTTGGACGTGCTGTAGCTTTCCAGGTCACTCCCTGTTGCGTGACACGTTCTTTTCTAACCCTCGGGCTTCAAGACGATACGGCACTCGAAGCCACCTCTTGGTCATGACCTACGACGTCATCACGTTAGCATGGGCACCAGGTCTGATTGGTAGGTCGTTTTTTTCCTGTTCTCTTTTCAGAAAGTGACAGTATCACAGGGATGAGTATTTCAGGCTGGTGCATACGGCCAGCTCGGATCTTCAAGTGATTTCGAGCTGACGGACAAGCAGTATGTATGGAGTCTCTCTGGCGCAATCGGCATACTATGTCAGGTACTTTTCAAATGACCTCGTCTCCATCAAGTTGCTAGTACGCCCAGTATTAGTTCCGTTTCTAGTCTGAAACTAACAATATCATAGGTTCTTCTCGTCTCGTCAGTCTCTTGACTACACATGTCTTCATACAAGAATGACTTTTTTTGTTTAGGATTGCGGACATTCTCCATGTGATTGGCGCCACCAAGTCTCATTGGAACAAACTAGTGTTGTGCCACCGACGTGACGCAGCGACGTGCGCAACAGATCTAACCTGGTGAGCGGGTTTCTGATCATCCAAGTTTTTGACCGTGTTTCGATTAGACCATTAGGGGCGCATATGTGAGTATCTGGTGCTTTGTCCTTTACATTGATACCTATCGTTGCGCTTTATCGCTAGGTCGCCGTGGCTATGCATGTGAGATTTTCTTTGCGTATGGATCCCGGTACTCATCACAAAACTCACAGTACGTGATTACTTTCGCTGTACAATGGTTCGCAGGAGTATTTGTTGCACCTGTTGATTTTACTTAATACATGCTTTTCAGTTTCTACTGCCAACGAGTTTGGATAAGTAAGCCCCCCCTTTTTTTATCAATGGACTAGTCGTTCAGACAATTCCCTCTAGTTACCAGGAACAAATGTGTTACCACAATCATTGTGAGTATTTCGTTGTTTTACTTAAGATGCAGTTTTTTTGACAATGCATAGCTCCTCATAGTGTTTATACAACTCGGTGAGTGAATCCGTTCTACAAGTCAGTTGTTATAATGCTGTATTAGCACTTGGCACATGTGAGTACATAGTTTCTGTCCCTGTCAGCGGCTGACACTTCGACTTGGCTCAGGCGCAATCATCGAGATGTTTGTGATTTGTACCTTTTTGGTCCCAGCAAATTCTAATTCATTTCAAGTCTAAAACACGGGACGATAAAGTTTGTCGAGACAACTCCTGTAAGAGGTTCCACGCAGTGACCAGGATCAGCCTGAGATGATTTGATGATTTCACCCTGTCAGCTCATACCCCTCCCGGCAGCTGTGAGCTCCCTATGCGACATCGTCATCACGATCACTATTTTCAAGCATTTGTGGAGATCAGAGCTCCGTGGCCGGTCCAATGCTCTCTGTGACCTGGTTGTCATTTTCATCAACATGGGCGCCTTGACCTGGCAAGTTTGATTAATCCGTACTAGATACTCTGCTCATTGCCCGTTTTCCAGCCTGATATCGATCATCATTGGTGTGGTAGTACGTATCGGCTTTTCGCTTACAACGTTGAGCTGGGTGTTGTGACTGATATCGTCAGTACCTTGTGCAAGATCACCACTATTGGATCGGCGCACCTGCCGTCATCATCCCCCGATGTGAGTGGCTTCGTCATGGTACGCCGGTATCCAGCTCATCTCATTCTGTCGATGTCTAGGTTATGTCAACTCGCTCCTCGCCGTGTAAGTCCTTCTTTTCATTGACGCGTCAGACGTGAGACTGTCCTCCCAGTCTAAACGCAAGACGAACGATTCGCGAACGTGAGACGAGACGGTTGCGCTATACCTTTGACATACCCACGCTACCAACGATCGTTTGATCTTCGATGTGCTTTATTCTTTTCCTTCTCATGGACTTGCGTTGCTACCTACACCTCCCTCGCTACTACAGCCGCTCCTTTTTTAATAGTCGTATACTGTCTACAAGACGTTGGTCTCGTCCACTCACTCAGATGTCGTCATCTGAAACGTGGTCCCATGTTCGGGCGTGCCTTTTTTAAAAATTCAAGCAGGCTGGTGTGTCTGTGGCCATCTCAGTCGAGTCGGGGACGACATGTACAAACGGCAAAGACACACATGTACCAAGACTCGAGGAGCCACGGTCTGGTCCCATCAATCCGGCCGATTCCATGCCAGGTCATTGTGTTGGTTCCAACATTTGGTGCGAACAACATGCTGACACAGCTTGTACCGCTCCGCCAAGGGAGAGACTGAGCAGCTTTGGTCACCGAGCACCGGTCATTCTCGCGCTGTGTTATGATTTGCCCTCCAAGTGGACTCAAGGTCGGGGGTCATGAAGATCGCAGATAAGTTGGTGCAGCCAGAGTCAAGTGAAATGGACGGCATCCCAATTCTTCACCAGTGGATGCCAAAATTCACACTAAAAGAGAATACAAAGCAAAATGTATGTACTTACAAGAAGCAAATCTAGCATATACATATAGATATAGACGTTCTCCCCAAAGCAGAATGCGTGAGAGTATATGGTTGAGTGACCGAACGCAGATGATGAAGAGACGACCTACTTGTGTCAGTGACATTCTTGCTGGTCATGTTGATACGATAGATTGAGGCGCATGTTCCCGGGACGACTTCGAGGCAACGGCGAACAGTGCTGCGCATGCGATGCTCAGCATTCAGTCAGGTCCGATGTCCGACTGAAGAGTTGCTTGGTCGGCAGAGGTTTGCTTCGAGGACTGTAACATCAAAGTAACAGGGAATCAAACAAGCGTGTACTATATTATATAGCTTGCAAACAGTAGTACGAATGCGGTGTTGGATTGTGGCAACCAGCACTGACTAGGCTAGCGCTGGCACCGCACAGTACCTTTCCAAACGGTGTTTGTACAACAGTGTTACAGTACGGGTTTGCACAGGCAGTGGTGGCTGGTGGTGGTGACGGCACCCCTGGACCGAGGTGGGACCTTGGTATACTTGATTGCTGTGACAGCCGTAACCCGCTGTACAGCATTGTAGTAAACAAGCGTTTGGATCTACTGATGGGCCCGGTGATGCATGATGGCGTACTCGAGCGTGTGAGACCAGGTTTTCACGTCGGCGTAACGTAGACTTTGTCGGAATTTGTCAAATCTCATGGCATGCATGGCAGGTGTCAAAATCATAATCATCAAACCAAAATGCCCACACGTAGCAGCCGAAGCTTTCAAGGTCATTTGAAGTCTTGAACACAGCGTCAAGTGAGTTAGGTAGCGGAGTATGAAATGGGTGGTTACGACGCGAGCTGCCATCCTGCTTGATCAATCCGTTCGCAAAAGAGACGTCACCTTATCACGTACGCAAGCTGGTGGCATGCAAGATCTCTCGATGTGCGGGTTATTCGCTCTGTTGCATACCTTCTGCACCCTTGGCGTGCAGTGATCATGAAATAAATCAACACAGGAAGGAACAACGCATACCCAAGCTCGTAATAGGGGTCGAACGTTCCAAACGTTAATGTATGATTCGGTCTATCTCGCCAAGCATCTGTGCCTAATATCACCATGTTATCCGGCGGAACACACTGGTAACATCCCCCGAATCCTAAACTTCTATAAAATTCGCGTGCGCCGGCAAGAAAGATGTAAGCCGACTCCGTCCAGCCAACCAAATAGAGTGGCAGAGTGACAACGAAGAAGGCGTGGTGGCGGAAATGAAGGAATTGGTGATGGCCTCGTCATGGGCTGAGTCGCGTGACTGTCACATGTTCCGCCTCTCTCGGTCGTCCAAGTAGACACTGCCTTTCGCCTTTCACCCCGGGCCCTTGGCCCCTTGAGCGAGGTGACCCGGTGATGCTGATCTAGCATGGTGCTTTCTATGCCATTTCGAACCCACGGAGCCACACGAAGCAAGGCCAGGATCATGGGATTGAACCAGGGTGTGACAGTCGACAAGCTATAGCCCTGGCCCACAGCCCTATCAAAAGCTTGGCCCGGTTCTGCGGATCTTGTGAACGAAGGTGGGTAGAGAAACAGCATTCCACCGTTAATTACTTACTCGGCATTCTGTTGGCATGCATTTGGCCAGGCTGCAGAGTCATAACGGAGTACGGATTGGGGAGATGTCTGATTGCCGGCATCCTGCTTGCAGTGCGTTGCCTAATGATGTAGCGCTTTGAATGATCAATGTTCACTGGCGTATATTTTTGTCATTGTATATCAAGAGTTCGTTGCTCCCCCGAATCCGTGACGAAGCCCTCTCAACAGACCATGTCCGACGACTACCAAAGAGATCGTTATAGGTCACTTAGGCGCGTTCAGGTCTCTGTCCCTGATTTTTTGGACAATACCTCGACTCTTCAGCTGGATACCTTCAACGGTGGAGACAGGACCAAAGAAACGCCCTCTGCCAATTCAAAACCATCATGGTCTTCCGTCAATCTTCCGCCCACATTACAATGGATACCCGCGAATTGGAGTTGGTCGAAATGGAAACCAGTTTTACGAAGTGCCTTGGCTGCTTGGATTTGTCTCGTGTTGTTCCTAATCCCAACAACACTGAATCTGATTGGTCAGGTGAGTTTATTCCGTTCTTCCCCCCTTTGTTTGTTCTGAAGGACTTTCAGGCCACTTTCCTCATAATTATAGGTAAATTATCAAACAATCCTTTCCAACGAACCTGACGAGCTGACGAGCGTACAGCGTCATTTCTCCTTCCTCCGAGTGAACCATTTATTGTCATGCTTCAATGGGAGCTTAGCATCCTGATATTTGCAGCGTCTGGCTGGGCATTAGTGTTTACAACTCTTGATATTTCTGCGTCTTGGCAACTAAATTTTACACAGTTGGTCTTGTTTGGGCATCAAGGTGGCATACATTGCACGTTCTACTAAGGACCCGACCGCGTCTCTCGCGGATATCATAGCTGGCCAGTACATTGAGCCAATCGTGAGTGTCCTCGTCGACTGTCGTCATCGCTTGCGGTTCACATGCAGAAATTTTAGCCCACCATAATGGCTGTATTTCTCTTCATTGGAAGTTTCATTTTCATGTAAATCAAATCATGCATGCCCCCTGGGCCGCTGACCTTCGCATATCTCTTCAGCTGTATGTTATGTATGGGTGAGACGATCGTTTATCACTGGATCATCAATCACCTACTAATAAATCGTTGATCAGACATGTCACTGACGATAGCTGCTTTGTATCCTTACCCCTACTACACGGTCCGTCAGCCAAATGCGTACTGATGCACTATTGACCATTGACACGTTTTCAGATTGGAGGAATCGTTGTTCTACCGCTGGCCATTCATGGAGCCGTTTCCCTGATTCTTTCACTTTGCTTTTTCCCCACTTCTGGATTAGCCACGTTCATCACGCGTCTACAGGATGTACTGTCTTCCCTCGCCTCCGCGACCAAGGAACACCGCCAGCATCTACAACAAGATGTTACTGCTTCCGATTTTACAGCATCACCGATCGTCACAGCTGTTGGGAAAGCAGAAGGCGCACTGGCTGTGATTTCGTCTGCTGACTGTCTGCTAAAGTTTGACATTATTTATTCCCGTTTTGCGCCCACGGATTACACTCGCCTTCATTCTTTAACGAGAGGACTTATTGTGAAGGCGGGCGGCATGAGCGCATATTATAC